>CABFOQ010015372.1:1728-14750 GCA_900660455.1 Gephyroberyx darwinii | reverse complement strand
ACCACCACTCCTGTCATCCCAGGCATGCTTGCTGGGAGCCTTTTCTTCCACTGCGTCCTCCCCTGGCTTCTGTCACCAACCGCTGTCTGAGCGTCTCAGCTGAGTCTCTATCTCCCCGCGGCTCCTCCAGCTAGCTCCGCAGTGCAGTGTGCCAAATGTGAGGTAATTAAGACATAGAAACTATTCTACTCAGTAGGGAAGAGGATTGAAAGGCCCCATATCTGTCAGGCCTGGCAAGAGGCAGCTGATTTTGCCTTTTTTGTTTTGGAAGTGCTTTGCGGGTGTGCCAATTACCATGGATACCATAGGTGCCGGGATGTGGCTTCGGGGGCAATAATCCTGGTTTTGGGGAAACGAAAGTATAGATTACAGCACTGCCATAAAAGCACAGAACTACCTACAGTACACTATGTACAGGCTGGGGTTAGATTGATATAGCGCTTTGCTGATATATCGGGCCACTATTGGTCTTTTATTTAATATTGCCGATATGAGGTTCCTCCCTGTCCACAGCTACATAAAAGCAGTCTGTAAAACCTGCAATGAAATTTTATTTTCTTTGCACATTTTATTTGGTTCAATCGTGTTATTTTTGTGAATTCATTCTTCATTTAATGGCCTAATGTATCCCAGAGCTGCCCACCCTAAAATAATTCCATTAGTCTGGGTTTCAATGGAGAGTTCAATGGACACATTTAAAGACAACAAAATATGGGCTATCAGTCTTCAAATACCCTTATTGGTCGACCTCTAGTACAGCTATTAGTTTAAAGGCTATTACAGACGGATGTTGTAGCGTCACTATGTAACATCTCAGCATAATGCCAACGGGCTACTCAGTTTTTATAATTACGTCACACCTGTTCCGGTTGATTCATGATGAACCAGTGTGAGTGACTCCCCCCTCCTGTGTTTTCACACCCGTATCATATTCCCTCCATGCCTCACTCCGCGGGAGGTTAACAGGCTGGCTGGATGCGTGTGAGAACACCTCTCTCCATCCGACACACTCCCCTCCCCAAGCCCTAATGGCCCCTAGGGAAACTTCATTATTTATTGCTATTGAAGGGGCCTTTCAATTATAATACCTCAGCCCTATGTCTATTACCCCATGGTCCGGGGTTGGAGATTGAATACCTGTAGCCTCCATGAGCGATAATTCAAGCCCCGCGAGGCAATTTGCCACTCCGGTCAGAAAAGGGCTTGAGAACGCCACGCCATAACGCGCAGCATGGGAATGGAGTCGGTTACAGCTAAGAGATGTCGACGTGGCTGTGCTTTTTCCTCAGCAAGCCAGCAGCGGAGTAGAGTTTATCAGCCCAACGGTCGCAGCATGTTAAGTCTCGCACGTCCTGTGTGATTTTCAAATTGGAGACTAATGCCAAACACGACAAGGTGTTGATCCCTCGTCCCTCCAGCTTGCGTGCTGCATGAACGGCGGTGTGAAATGGATGCCCAGGAAAACACCACCTGCTTTACAGAGAGGATAGGGCGGTTTGGCATGTTGCTGAATACACAGCAGAGATGATAAAAAGGTGCATTTAACGGTCTGGTCGCCCCCGTTAGAGCTGGGAGACTGGATTGTCATTGCACTAATTCCCTGAGCAGCAGGCAAAACATTTCTCATAATGGTTTATCATCTGTGAATGGGAAATTAGCAAATTGTTAAGTTGCTCGGTAAACAATTGCCCAATGTAAATTGATAACGATTACTGATTATCACAACACCCAGATTCATTTATCAGCCCTTGCAGCACTACAGGACCAGGGTTGTTGAACAGGGTTGCTGAGCCTGTTTGTGTGTGTGTGTGTGTGTGTGTGTGCGTTTACGGAGGAGGTAGCGATCATGGGATCAGCACTGAAATACCAACCATTACATCTGGCCCTAGATCAATAGCCTAATAGACTCGCTATAAAACCTGACATTTGCTCAAAATGTATTAAAAAAAAAAACGAGAAAAGGATGACTGAGCAAATTCACACATGAGCTCAAGCACGACGCGCACTCCCCGTTCCTTTTTCAATTTTTAATCTGCTGGAAATAGATTTGGAGATGGATCCCAACCCAGAGCTGATAAATTTTAATTTGATCCCTCCCGTGCATCATTATTTGCACAATGCAACTGGCAGTCAAAAGCTTGTGTGCGCCGAATGGCAAGTCATGGTTCAAATTCTGTGCAGAATACAAAATTTCCTCCGCACAACAAAAAAAAAGCAATCATTCCATTTGTTTTCCCACACAATGGCTCCTGGATAATAGTAATACCGAGTGGTGGGGTGGGGGGGGGGATAGAAGGAAAAGGGACCGAGTTATCTGCCTCTCCCAGTCTCCGTCTCTGCCTCTTCGCTATGAATAATAGATTACAGATGAGGGCGGGAGTTTGCCTCGCAGGGAGGCGGGGTGTAATGCTGCTTGAGGTCAACATGACACAGCCAAGATCCCTCTTTTACTACGCGCTATCCGAAGCACTTCCAGAAGTATCCTCAAAATGCCCTCGGTATTTATAACTGGTGTTTTATCATGGTTAGACCATCTTTCTTGGTGAAGGACACGGCTGTTCAATATTCAATGTCATCCCTTTCAATATGATGAACAGGTTTGCGTCGGCTATTTTTGGTGCTACTCTTACTAAATATTTTGGTAGGCCCAGGCTGCTGAGCACTCTGCCGTTGTGCACATCGTTGTTTAGCTGCTTTCCTGGTTGTTATGTTGCATTATAAACTGACAGGTTGTGACAGGATTGCCCGATTAGCAGGTTAACGGTATGCAAGGAAAACAAAAAAAACAATTGATGCCGTTTTTTTAATTGAATTAATGCAGTCAAGACCGAGAGGCATCTTAAAAAGAGGCTGGATAAGAGGAAAAGGCAGTCAGATTCAAAGTCTCATCGTTGTCCTTTTAGCAGTGGATTAACAGTTCTCAGATCTGCACCCATGTCTCTAATGGGAGCGGGTGTTCACGTCCAGTCATAGGAAAAAAAAAAAAAATCAATTAAAACTTAACATTGGATTCAATTCCCACAGCTTATGCTCTGAATCAGAAGAAAAGGCCCAGTGAAGAGGGAAAATTCAAAGACTGGGAGTGGACCCAGAAGACAATTCAGCCGCTCCTGCCAACCCTCCTTTCATCTGCTAACGCGTTCACTGGGGGAAGCAAAAAAAATATTTGGGGCAAAGTTCACAAGTTCATTTCATTTCGCGGGGGCCGTGGCATTTAAAGTAATCTTATCGCTTTTGGACGGTGCCGCAGAGAGGCAGGGAAGGTGTGGAGTCGAACTTGTTAAACGTTCCTTTTCATCAGAGACTCCATCCGCCCCCCCGGGGGGGTGGTGGAGGAGTGGAGGACACAAGGACAGAGACAGTCTGACTCCTTTTCTTCTCTTAAAAAGAAGATACTCCTTCAGAAAGAGATGTTAATGTAAGACTACATCACTCTTTCATTTGATTGCTTAAATAACAGAAGGAGGGTTTGGGGTGTATTAATGTACATATCTAAAACTCCTGAGCTTGCTAAATAAACTTAAAGCAGCGGTAGCAATCCAAAGATGTGATGCTTCAGCACATGGCAGATTCTAGATTCATCAGCTGCAGAGCCCCCCACCCCCCTTCCACACTTCGCCTTATTTGTGTACGGGACCCCGTTGCTTGGAGATGATGAATAACGGATCTAAAGGAGGGGATATCAGCATGAAAAAGTCCTTGCGTTTCAACCGATGCGTAAACTATCTGCACTTACTTTAATGAGTGGCGATAAAAGTTGCCACGCTGTGCGGTGGGCAGCGTCGTGATTGATGGCGCGCATTAAGAGTCGCGCTGCCGTGCCCGAGCACACATCAGAGCAGCCTTGTCTCCACATTGTCGCCCCCCCCCACCGACTACCTGCCTGCGAGGACCCTCTTTTTCCCCATGTCATTTACCTGCCAACCTATGACTCCGAACCCCTTTTCTTGTTTCCTCACTTTTTTACAACTCAAATATTCCATCTACAGGCCATTTCTTGCATATTCCCCTCTCCCCGGCAACAAAAAAACCCCGCCTCTCTCTCTCTCTCTCTCTCTCTCTCTCTCTCTCTCTTTCTCTCTCTCTCTCTCTACCTCTCTACCTTGCTGCCAGACAAATAGCTCCACTTGTTTCAAAGTGGCCACAACAGAAGGACAATGATAAGAGAGCTGTCTTCCCAACTGTCATTTCCTCTCTCGGCCCCCACATCTCACATCACTGTAATTGACTGCAGTGCATCTGGGAAAGTGCTATTGTTTTTCAGGACACCCAAGAGTCTTGTCAAGAAGTGTAGGGCAACTTGTCATTCATTGACCTCAACATATTTGGGTTCTGGTGGTATTTTCAGAAAACGCTACAAGGTGTTTGTGCCATGTGTTAATTTCCCAGACCCGCAGATAATCATTAATGCAGAGTCCTCCGCTTAAAGGTCACCATGGATTTCTAGTTGATTGTGCAAATGAGGGTGGAGATCTACTGCAGTGAAGTGAAAAAAGGTTCAACTACTGGCTCTGTGCGACATATTGAAAGAGAATGACAAACAGGAATGGCATCCCACTTCACCTTCCAACACCCAGTTAACCCCTGAGCATATGTTCCCCACTGATAAAGACGAGAGACTAAAGAAGCATATCCACTCAGACCGATCGCCAGCCAAATCTATTCACAAGAACTTCTGAACAATTAGCACCATTTCTCATCGTTACGAGCCTCACCTCTGCTCCTTAGTCCTGGCATCTCCTGCATATTCAGACGAGGAGGCTCCTGAGAGGGATGGAGATGTCTGGTCATCGCTCCCTATTGTGTGGGAGAAATGTGGCTTGATCTCTCTGGCTGCTAATGAGTGCCGTGGCCCCTGCCCCGCTCTCTCAAGGACCTTATTAACACCTTCTTATTGGTTATTCCAAAGAGTGCTTTAGCCAGCCAGGTCAGCAATGCCACCTCCCTGAACCCGACCACCGATTTGTATGAGCGGGTACACCGTACCCGGTAGGATCGGGCTGTCGGTCAAAACACCCGTCCGGCAAAATTGATGCGGGACGTTCAGATCACCTCCCAGAAGTGGGACCTGATTTTCAAAGCGTTTAAAGTCCACAAACTTCAGAGGTGAAAGAGGACATAAGACAGGACATGCAGCAACACCCAATCGGTTTCATACTATTTTTTGTCATAAAGATTTATATGACTAAGCTCCATTAGGTGGGTTTATCCTGCACTACATCCCTACATGTGACCACCCTAAGAGGTCTATATGCTGCTGGCAACAAATGCATCACCTCATATTGGTAAAGTGCACTACCCAACCATTAGGATACGTGGGCGATTGACTCACTGATTTGACATTAAAATTTGAATGGCTCATATGAGCAAATATAGATCGGCTCTCTCTCCTTTCTATCCCTGCCTCTCTCCGGCTTGCGTTGGAGCTTTTTGCGGACACCGTAGGAGACAGTTCCTGTCTGGGCTTGTTTTTCTCGCGCGTCTTAAGCAACACCAAAGGTTTTTGGAGGGCGGATGTTTTCATCTTCTGCCTCATCAGCCCAGAGTGTTGATTACACAGGCTGAAGATGATGATGCTGCCTGTGGGCTTGTTGTGCAATGGAATCTGATTCATGCGAAAGAACAGGAGATGACTGTTTCACAATCAGCGGAGGACAGGAAGTGCTGAAACTCAGAGGAAGGTTTTCCTGCACCTTGTCAAGTTCTCCAGAACAGGTAAACAAAAGAACAAATTAGAAGTGAACAGCTGTTAGTAACAGCGCAGCCAAATGATTAGTGGTTTGTTTTGTTGAGCTCTTTCTCCTTGATGATCCCTATGGCCTCTTTTTATACTGCAAGTTGTACAGTACAAGCTAGCTGCATAAGGAGCACACCAATTAGTGGCTTTTGCACTTGTTAATGTGCTGAAATTGCACTGTAAATAAAGTTCTACGATAACATCCACCCTGCATTATCATATCCACCATTCCAGACACATCATATTCATAAAAACAATAATTGCCCGCCATGAAAAACCAATTTGAGTTCCTTCCACGGGGCAGAATTAAAAGTTGGGCTTAGCTAGGTAATGAAGTATGGCGCACACCATGTCAAGGATGGAGGCTTTGTCTGAAGTAATCACTTCTCTGGATGCTCTGGCTTGGCTGGATTTCATATCAACAAGACAGACATATGGAAAAAATAATTAAAATGGACGCATTCAACCAATGAAAGCCGGCAAGCTGAATTTTAATAGGTTATCAAATTTGCATGCCGGCTGTCAATCCACTCTCCTGGCCGAGGCAGAAAATTTCAATCAATCAAGGTGAGCAGGAGCTGTAATCTCTACATCGGCGACACGGATTCCCGAGCCGGCCCGTGCGCTGCACTTTTCCCTTCCTAAACATTCTCCAGCAAGGGGTTGAATATGTGTGACACGTCTCAAAGACTGGAATAATGTGACAATGATTTACAGTGCAGAGTTTGGGTCGGTGACAGCGAGCGGATAAAAAGCACACCGCAGTTCTACCGCGGCAAAGGGAATTAATATAAGCTCGCTATTCGTCATCAGTTAGCATCTAGGCTAGAAGTGATGGTGCGGCATTGCATCACCATTGCCTACAAAAAGGGGAAGAAGAGTTACTCCAATTCCCTCTTATTTATCTTCTGAGATAAATGTTCCCAGAGAACTTTTATACAATTACTGGAGACTCTGAAGCGTCAAACTGACTTCTGCAGTTTTTACACCGTAGGCAGCGTAACGGCGCAGTCTCAACCGATGTAATGATGAAGCCCCCGCAGAACAGATCAGTGAGTATCCTCATTAGCTGAACTCAGTTGACAGGAAAATCAACTTCACCGCTTCCTAATTTTGGACAGCAGGACAAAAGAGCAGGAGCGAAGGAATGCGGGAGCCGGCGCATCGATCTGGACAGATGGCCGAGGGGACAGGGGCAAGGCGCGCAGCTGTGCATGCTAAATAAAAAATATCTAAAGAGCATCTGGAAGACTTATTGTCACTGAAGGAAAACCCTGAGGCGCAGTAAATAACCTCCTTTCCCCCACATGACTTGCTTAAGAGGAATTTTGAACAACCTAAACAAAAAGCATTCTCTTAGGACCCTTTCCTTCCAGCAACCGTGCGAGGATGCGCTTTCCCAAAAAGTCTCCTAAAATGAGAAACACTGCGAAATAATCCTATCGCCAGCTATCAGGAACATCTTTGGAGACAGTATTTTTTTTGTGTGGTGTGCAAAGGATTACCATCCAGACAAACCCAAGACTTTGAGCAAAGTGAGATCATGCAGTGAACAGATGGCACCCCCACCCTCAGATTACACCTCCGTACAGTAGCGGAAGGCTTTGGAAGGAGTCGCGCAAATTCCCGAAAAATGAAATCTTCACATGAGAAAGAACTCGTCTCTACTGGTGGTTCGGCTGCTGGGACAAAAACATGTCAGGCTCCTTTCCTCCATCTGAAGAGAAGCTGACTTGACGCAAATAGTCTGTAAGCCGGCATGAGCTGAACTGTAAAGACGCCATGGATGCGTGAATGGAATGGAAAGGCTCTCTCTCTCTCTCTCTCCATTCTTAAGCTCTGTCGTGCAAACCGATAATTAATTCACCCAGAAAAGCTACAACAGCAGAAATTGCTCATGTACAGTCATTGCTGATGTTGAATTGTTCTGTCACCATTCAACTCTCGACAATTACTGTCAAGGTGGCCTTGAGCCAGGTACTTCACCCCCCAACTCGGCTCCCAGGGTGAACATGGGGATCTGTGTGAATGCGAAGCAGGGCGTTGCTGGAAAAGAGCATTGGTGCTCCGTCGACTTTCCCTGGATAAATAAAGGTTTCAATCAGAAAATAAAAGAACAAACTCCATGGAAAGGCCAGGCGTCAGAGTCCAGGCACTCATACTGGATTCTAAGCTCAAGCTCATGACAGGTCTATAGGCTTTCCCATAGTAGCTGTGTGTTCTTTGCACTTTGCGCACCGAAATATCTCAGCTTTCAAAATGCCCCTCTTTGACATTTATTAGACCCACTTTTTGTACCAACCTGTGTTGTTAGGAAATATTTCTGATAATTATATTCATCTCCCCTGAAATATCAGCTTATTTTCCTCCTCTTAGACTCTGGTGTTAAATGAAACATGTACGGTACCCTAAAACAACTATTGGTGATATACCTTTCATTTCTGGGCCCTTTTTGTTGTCTGGCGTGGGGTATATCTAGCCAAACATAAATAATGTGAAGTCATGTGAAGATATTTTCAGTGCAGCTCCAATGGAGTTGGATAGCAGTACATTTTTCAACAACCTAAAACAAGTTTTACTGTCAGCCCCTCAGAGTCGAAGAGCAAGGGCTTCGTTCTAGACCGACGGTCAACGATCGTACGGGGAGAAACCCATCGGAAGAAGAGACGCCTCTGGTCAGTAGTGTGTGAACTATAACGTCCTCTTCGATGTTTTTTTTGTGTAATTTGAACGACCGGGCACGGCGCCGCTCTCCTGCCACACTCACTTTTTCTCAACAGGAACGTACTACGCTATCACCATCGCCCACGATCAACCCCCTTCTCTCTGGGGATTGTTGAAAATCATTCTGGGACATGGAAGAAATCACTAACTGGGGAATCAAGTAGACAGCTTGAGGGGAAGTAGGTTCACCCAAAAAAGTATATTACAACACTTACAACACACAAAATAACTCCTGGAATGCATTGAACATCACAGATTGGTGATGTATAATGGTGTAAGAGGGTGGATTTTTTCTGTTAATCCACGGTGCTCGTGGTTGAAGTTGTTTTGAGTTCAGTGCTGGGTTGTTTTGTACCCCGGCAGACAGATGTGAAGCATCCAGCTGCTCTGACGCGCTGCAACACCCTCCTGACCTCACCTGTCCTCCCCAAGGGGTGCAGCGCAAGTTAACACACATGCACACACACACACACACGCACACACACACACACTCCGCCATATAATTAAAAACCAAACGCACATTCCGCCCTGTATAATTAAGCATCGTAACAGACGCCATGCTAACCCAACAACAGCCCAGAGAAGCAGAAAAAAAGTACATACTAAAAAGGAACGAGACATCAGTGCAGGAGGCAGTTTTCTTGCTACTTCAGATTTATGTGGAAAGGTGCAGTCTTTCCGCTAACTGAGCAGCCGATATCTATTTGTGTTGAGGGTTTTTTTTTGCAACTTTGTTTCTTTCAGGCATCCAAAGAGGCAGAACAAACCAAGCTGTGCAAACCTCTTCAAAAATTAATGCGCTTGGTAATTGGTGATTTCAATTAAGCCGGGCTGTTTTTTTCGCCGTTAATCTCAGCGCGACTCCATCTAATACCGCAAGTTCACATCAAACTATCTCTGATCCAACATATATTCTTGGGTCAAGCGATTCATGGACAATTTACAAATCCTCACCCTGGTAAGATAAACAACTGGAAGTTGTCATAAATTTTGAATGTACTTTCGAGCAATAAATTGCCAAAGCTATTTAGGCTTTGTGGATATGAACGGTACTCATGACTAGAGCAGGGGAAAGACTTGGTTAAATTGATCATCGCCCTTTCCTCTACCACCCTGCAGTTATTGTACACTAGTGGCATGCTAAAGATACTACCAAGCGGGAACGATTTCCAAACCAAACTTCAGGCCAGAGCACCATCGATTTTAGGATGTAATCTACACTAATACCCCCCGCTAGGCACAACACCACCAGATAGAGACGTTGCTACGAGGGGGGGCTGAGAGCCTAGGCAATAGAAAGAATGAAGGGAAAGAATGGAGGTACTTGCACATGTCGTTGCTGCACACTTCCTGCAGTTCACTAAGAATTTGAGTCTCAAAAGGCCTTTCCGAGAACTCAATCTGTCACTTTTCATTTGTTTTGCAGCAGCGGAATCAAAGACTACCCTCAGCAAGAAAACACAGATTTGACCACTCAGATGCTCAGCGCTAAACCATACCCCATGCTGTTGTTGTGACAAGCATACAGCTGGAGATGCGACTGCTGCTATTATGAGAATTGTGGAGAAATCTATTTAAAAGAATCAGGATTCATAAAACCTAATCAGTTTTTCTCATTAGTCATCTTCGGTGGAGTCGGAGAAGGGGGGGAGCTACAAAGAATATCAGCTGCTTTTTTTTCCAACGCTAGCCGCATATGAATACCATTGTGAAACGGACCCCCCTCTGGGGATGCAAGCAAACGAAGCAAAAAAGAAGCGAGGAGAAAAACAGCTAATTTTGTGTAAACATAAATACGACGGTTCCTCATTAGAAATAAGGGTGGAAAGCAGCCTCTAGTCCCCTGCCGTTTTGTCGCTTGGGCAGAAACCTGTGATACTTTGGGAAAAGAGTGGAGATGCTTTTTTAGTTAGCTGTGCAACACAATATGGTACCAACGCGCCAAGGGAGAGCAGCCCACGCCAGCCAAAGACCACACATGAATCCAAACTCTCACACGAGTTAATTGCGCGTTATCAATTAGGATGATGAACGTGACATCGGCATCAAGGTAGCTTGGAAACGGGACGAATGCAAAAAAACCACTAGAATCATATCATGATATATCATGCGGTGTTTACAGGTTTTTACTAAACTGGGCATGCTACCATGATGCATTACAACATTAGAAGGACTGAATGCAGGCAAACTCGCTCTCATTAACACACACATTCAATCGAACATTAACGGTACCAGGTAAGGGGAGATTGCCTTGCAACCCGCACGAGGAGCCTGACATGCGACACGCACACTCCACTGATTTGTGGAGCCAAAATGGATGAAAATAAATCACAAGAGCTTGGCCAACATGGCTGCATACTAATCAGTATATTACCCATGGGACAACTCTGGCCCGACTAATGACAGTGTGTGTTTGTGTGTGTGTTTGTATGTGTGTGTGTGTCTAGGGTCACCTTCTCCACCCTGTCACCATCAGTGAGTTTGCACTGCATGTAATTGCAAAATGCAGAGGCAGGATTTCATGTGAATTGCGGGGAGGAAAATTGAATTTGGAAACATTTAACCTCCTCCAGTGTCTCACTGTTCATCACTGTGTTGCCAGTAGAAAACATTACACTGGCGCTTTAGCGTTCAGCAGTGCTGTTCAATGGTCCTAGATAAGAGGGGGAGGGGAGAGAAGAGAAGAGAAGAGAAGAGAAGAGAAGAGAAGAGAAGAGAAGAGGAAAGAAGCTGGTGGTCATTAAATACACTGTTAGATAGGGAGTGGTACTATACCTTTCGGATGGCCACGACCCAACGTGACGAAGCCAGATGAGATGAAGTTGTGAAGGTCTGGGCCTCCACTGCTCCGGACACTCTCCTTTCCATAGTGGAGACCTGTTCACACACACACACACACACACACACAACCATACATGAACACACAGATCATAACGATCGAAACATATAGAAACGCACAGGAATGCAAACAAACAGACACACCCACACACACACACATACACACAGATGCAATCAGCCGGGCAGACACATACGCAGAGCGTTAGATCCCTCAGATCAGCACAGCACATCAGCTTCTACCTGCTTTAATACGCTGCTTGTATATATTCCGTTCAAATCGCATGTTTTCTGACACTCGTGCCACTGTTGTTCTCATTAGCGCCAGTTGCAGCTTTTTCCTAGCATCAGATGGAAAAAAACGTCCCCGCGGTGTATCATTTCCCCGCAGCGCAGAGGAAGAGGGGGGTCGGGATACGTGAAGCAGCAAACAAACAAAGTGTAGCGATCTGAAGACAAAACTCATACGTCTTCAAATGTTGCACTTTGAACTCAATCACACCTCTTCCATGGCTGGAGACAGAGCATCTTATATCTGGTAGGGGTTATTTTCCCATTCCGTCGTGCAAGTAATTGCGTGTGTGGCATGCAAGCACGCACACACACACACGCGATATTGTCATGATAGCATTGTCTTCCTTTGTCACCTTTATCATTGGTAGGCCATGCCACGACCCACTGCGACAACCCCTTGAATCTAAAAAGACCCTTCAAAAGCAATCCCCCTTCCTCCTGCCTCCATTCCCAACTCATTAAGGTGAGATAGCATGAAGAGCCTGCAGGGAAAAGGCTACGCATTATGAATTTATCGCCCTTGATACAAAGAAAAATCGTGACTTTCACCTCAACGGCATGCCACGAGAAGAAGCGAGCGCCTGAGCTGGCGAGCTCTGAGGATTCATATGGTAATCATACTTTGACGGGAAACCTATAGCTCCGAATTTCTTTGGAGAGCAGAATAAATGTGAATACCCAGATAATTATATCACGGAATGAGGTGGATGTGGTAGTGGGAGCTGGGGAGGTTATCCGACTCCAAGGTCAATTAAGCTTTAACACAGCCAGGCGGAGGTAATTCACATGGTATACTGAGTTTATAGTGGTATCAGATGCCGATCTGCTGTAGTGGACATGGTACCATGCACATCGTAGGTCTGCAATGCATGTTTTCATCTCCCTCTCTCTCGCTCTTTCAGTCCAATATACATGTAAAAAAAAACCGTTTCTTCTCTAAATGCTATCTTGGCAAATACACGCCCTTTTTTTCCCTTCACCCTGTCACTGCTCCCTCATGAAACTAATGGCGCAGGGACGACACAGTAAGTCTTGATCGACGCTGGTCCATAATGAACTGGTAATGCTACTTGCAAAGCCTGGAAAGAGCTCCTGATGGATGCCTCCCTTCACACCTGAAACCCCTTAACTTACAACACACACACACACACTTAGGGGCAAAAGGTCCTGCTGCATAATAAGGGGCAATAATGAGAGCTAGTGCAGGGAGACAATTATGTCTCCTGCTTACGGAGATGCTGAGGTTGGTGCACAGGTGCACTCAGGAGGAAGCTTCTATTAAACATGTTGACACAGTCAGCGTAGAAATGTTGCTTTTAACATGTGGGTGATGATTATCAGGCTGCTGGGGAGTCAGCAAGGTCACTGTGGAGGCGTTATAGCCTCACGAGTTAAGGATTAATTGCTGGAGGTTTTTTTTGGGGGGGGGGGG
>CABFOQ010015344.1:1442-27890 GCA_900660455.1 Gephyroberyx darwinii | reverse complement strand
CACCATAACCCCCCATAACCCCCTTGTGCCCCCCAACTGCCCTCCATGTGCTGGTGCTACGCTGACAACCTGGACCCAGACCCCAGCATATGGGGGCCAGACCAACAGGCCTGCTCTCCAGTGTGCTCCACAGCTGGGCTTCTGCGGTAGTGGGCAGCGATGCAGCATACAACCACATGCTCTCCTCTTACTCCCTTCACACACACACACACACACACACACACACACACACACTCTTATTTACAGTGTCTACTTTACAAAGCATCCGGACCGTACAACTAGACCTACGAATCAAGAACACTCATCGAACACAGAGAGAGCTCTGTTTTTTGGCCCGTCCTCAACCCCTCAATTCTGACATGAACTAATGTTGACTCACGGCAGGAATATGTGGCCATTCTGATGCTAATAGCAGCTTTAACCACCTCCTTAACACACAGCCCTAGCGCTCTATACAGCTGCACTCAGCCCTGATCCCTGTGTGTGTGTGTGTGTGAGAGAGAGAGAGAGAGAGAGAGCAAAAAAGGGAAGAGGGAGAAGAAAGACTATGTAAAAAAGCACTTGTTAACTTTTGATGCCAGAGATGCTCTAATTCCTGCCATGAAATATACTACAACACAGTAATGCAACGTTTAATACAAAGAAGCATGCTGACTAAGGATTAGGAGCAATCCAACTCAACACAGCATAGCAGCCACAATTGCTTAGCATCACAGTTCAACTTCTGTTCATCGTTTGGCGTCTTCATTAAAGCATTCCGTACTGAAAGCTGTGTTTTTGCTGCAAACAGGATTCAGAGAAGATTCAAGTCAATTAATGATTCTAATGATCACGCCCGCTACCTATCTGGGTGGCTCTGGCTGTCAGGTTTGTGTTTGCTGGAGACAAGGGTCACCAGTTAGAGCCCTGACCCTTTAATACCAGAGGGATGCTTGCTGCTTGGCCTGGCTCGACACAATACAGTGTTGGAGAAAGGACAGGTGGTCATTAAAACTGCTGTAATCCCCTCCATGAATAGCTCATGGGCAGAGAGAGATAGGGAGAGAGAGAGGGAGACAGATAGGGAGAGAGAGAGAGAGAGAGAGAGGTAAAAGGGTGGGGTGCGTTTGATGCTCGGACCACGGGGCTCTTTAGCACAGTCTGCAGGCCGCGCTTCAGAGCGGATGTGTTAACAGTTTCAGGCTCAATGGAGGGAGAAATCCCCACAAAGGGAGGTGTACAAATATTGTGGGAAATCCGTCCGCTCTTTAATATTTCATGAAGGCCCACAATCTATTCATGGGACTCCATTCCTTTGGAGGGGCCCACATTCAGGCTCACTCCGCAGGCTCAATGGGCAGCCCTTAATTGAGTGCCCGCTCATTCTTCGTCTCCCTGGCAGATTGTTCCCCGTGAAAGCCCCTGCCTCTTCATCCTCCTCTTCTTCTCCCTGAGAGTGGCCAAAGAAAAGGGGGCATGCCTTGCTGGTGGTGCATGTGGGAGGGTGAAATAAGGGGGGGGGGCTAGTTGTGGATCAAATATGATAATGGGGCAAGAGGGGATGGTAGCGCTGCAGAGGAGGAGCTGGTAGGGGACTAATCCTCAGGGTGGGTGACGGACACCGCAGTGTGGTTTTGCAGAGTTGCATTCCCCTAGATGGCAGGAGTGTGTGTGTTTGCACGTCTGTCTGTGTGCATGGGGGGGGGAGTGGTTAGCCTATAATCTCTTGAAGGTTACAGGTCTTGAATGGTTAAAAGGTTATAGGCCCTGAATGCTCCTCGGACTGAAAGAGCAAGTTTATGCCATTTATCACAAGACTGACTGTACTGGTTGAGAGCTACGTAGGTTCAGGTTCTATGACATGTTGACTCCCTGGCAGTGCTGCTTCCTTCACGATGCCTTTTGCTGTAGTATGTCCTTGTCTTTACATGAATGTAAAATCACCTAAAAGGAATTCACAAAATCACAGCAACAATGTCATTTCTTCAGTGGTTTGATGGACACTTCAGTTAATATGATGGACACTTCAGTTACTCCAGTTACTCCCCTCTATGCATTAGTTTGAAGTAAAATCTTAAGAAATCATTGACTTCATGGAGAAGGGGCAGTTTGGTCATGACAGAGAGACCCAGGCTAATGGCTGATCAAAACCGGTATTTGTGTTGATTGTTCAGAGTGTGTGGATGAAGATCTCACAGGTCAATGTTGGGACTCTCTCTCATAAATGTACACCTCATGCCTGCACTGAGCGCTTCATCCAGCCTAGGCCCGTTTCAGTGTGGTGGGCCTATGACCTAGGGGCCTGGGTGTAATCGGGCCTCCTGGGGGCCTCCAGCTGCAGGCTGGGCTCCTGATCCCTGATTAAAGGTCATCCTGCTCCTTCTAAGGGCCTGTAAGACCCTGGGAGCCTGGCTCACTCCCAGTGGCTCCCCTTCACCGCCCCCGTGTGTGTCCAACAGGCTTAGGCTGGCTCATGAGGGATGGGGAAGGCCTGCAGAGAGGAGTCCCAGAGAGAGGAAAATCCTCTACAACCACTCCAAGCAACACACACAACATAGACTCACATGGTCACACACACACACACAAACACAGGATGCATAATGTATCTTGGTAGTACCACGCCTGGTATCCAGCCAGCGCACCCCCCTGGTGGAGTGTGGCAGACCCATGCTAAATGGATTCCACAGAGGAAGAGATTTAAAGCTTTCATAGTGCTCAGTGTGTTGCAGGCTATCGCAGCTCAGAACTTTGATGGATTGTTCTCCAGTTCATTTCTGGATTTTCTGAGAGATTTTGTCGAGGCGACCTGCTATGACTCAGTGTTGTCTTTGTTTACCGAGATTTGTGTGGTAAAGGGATTCAGTTTTGTTTTTAAAGTGAATGTCTTTATTTTTCATTGCAACCATGACACAGGTTGAACACTGCTCTTGCCTATTAAACATTTACAAACCTCTCTGACTCTGACATCTCTGACATCAAACCACAAGATATAGGCAAATGGAAATAACCTTTTCAGTCATTTGTAGCTACTCAGAGACAAACTTTGACAAAATCATAACCATAATCTAAATCATAACCACTAACTCTGGAATTGATTAGGTTGCATTAAGAGGTTAGAAACAGGGAGAACTTGTGATAGATCTTGTAATATGATTGCACCTTGCTTGTTAACCTAACAAGTGTAGATGATTAAATTCAGTGAGTTAATCCCTGGCGGCCCATGGGCTCAGGAGGAAGTATTTCAGGAACAGTCTAATCCATCCATCTCCGGGTACGGGAAGATCTCACCATGCTGCTCCAACGGGCCTTTGTATCAGCAGGTATTAGCACCACAAGTGCTGCCTGAGCCTGCGGTGGGCACATGATTGGGCGGACTCTTGGCTGGCTAGACTCAAAGCTCTGAAGGGGGAGTCGGGGGCCTAGGGCAAGGAAAAGGACTAACGGTTTCAATCATCAAGGCATAACTTTGTAAGACTTTCATTTTCCATTTCTCCATCTCAGATAGAGACTATAAGAAATTAGCTTTTTCATGAATCGTGTATCCAAGCACTGAAGTGCTGTGTTAAAAGCTTGACCTGCCACAGCCCTGGCCTATAAATTAATTCTGCTAAGTGGCAGCATTCAACCCCCCAAATTATTTATACCTTTACTATTGGTCAAGGCGTCACTTAGATAAACACAGTGGAGGTTCATCTCATCTGGTCCACAAAGAGTCAGAGTGTGCCACCACCAATGGCTCCACTGAACTTTGACCCTGGCGGGTCACAGAGAGCATTTGTCCCTCAGTAATTGGACAGAAGGGCCCTTTCGCTCTTCATTTAACCTTTTGGGTCTGATTCTTTCTTCCCCGACTACCATAAAGCCCCTGGTCCTGACCCAGTGTTTTCAGGCCTATCTTTCCACCCCCATCTCAGGCCTTTGAAAGCTGGAGAAAAGCTGGAGTGTGCTTGCCCTGTCAGAGACAATGGCAGAGTTAGTGACCCCTGACCCCACGGGCTGAGGCCTTTCTTCCTGGATCAGGCACTGCCTTTCGCTACGGTAGGTTATTGCACCCAGCTTGGCAACAGAATGAGAGTAAACACTTGTTAAGATTCCTCTTCTCTGGGCTCACCCCCAACTTCTTTTCACCCTCTGTCGCTCAACTTACATTTCTTTCTCTTTTCAGGAGTTTGGGGGTCTGGTTAAGGACGGACAGGAGTTAAGGCAGGTCCCTTATTTGAAATGCAGGCAGCGGCTTCATAATCCATCATTCTGACTCTTTGTCGCTGATTCAGAAGGGACAGGAGCCACAGTTGTTCTGAGCATGGAGAAAAATACACAAGCTCATGTAATGTAAATGATTCAGAAACTCATCTACAAGTAATCACAAGCATTTTAGTATAGACATTTCTTTAACAAAGCAGCTATTTTGGACACATTTTTCGAAATGACTGATAATAATTATCTACATTGCCTAATTCTGCTCTACGTATATACATAGAGAAGCACATCTCTTTGAAAGGGAAATGGGAAATAATGTTTACAGGCAAAAACATTTATTTGCAGTCCATCGTCATACTTGGACAGCACTTTATTCTGTTCTATCAAATAGTATACTTTCAACACATGTTGCATGGATCTGTTGGATGTATAGGTGAGCTTGCTTGGTTAAGACTTAGCCTCATGTGGTCATTAATAAAAATATGGAATAAATGAAGTTAAGCCTGTTTTATTTATTTATTTATTTATTTATTTATTTTTTGTCTTTCTTTGATTTTTTATAATTCTACTCGTTTTATCTGGGGTATTAGCTGTGTGATTCTTCTGAAACTAAATCCAACTAAATTGGGATTTCAAGCCTTCCAAAAGTACTTCCTTTCCTTAATCTCTTGAGGGCTGCCCTGAATCCTTGTGTATCACTGCAGTGTTACCAGGGAGACCCCATCACCCCTCCCCACCATCGGAGTGGTCACCGAGGTGAGGGTGGACCTCATGTGTCCAGATGCTGAGCATGCGGCCACGGCGAGAGGAGCATCCTGTGAGGCGGCCGTAACCATATGGGCTGAAAAGGAGGGCTCCTCGGGAGCTGCTGGCCCTCTCCTCGGGGACAGAAGCCCATTGTCCCAGCCCTGCCCTCCATTCCACTTAATGGTGCAGAACAGCATTGTACAGTATTGTAAACTGCTCCCTGCTCCTTTGGCCCCGACGGGCCCTCAACAGCAGGGCCCTCTCCCTCTTTCCCTCTCACTCCCTCTCGCTCAGTAGGTGTTTTAGTGCCCTCTTCTTTCATCCCTTTCTTTAGCCGCCTCCTCCCATTGCTACTTTTGCTGGATTGCTTAATGTTCTCTTGAGTGATGGTCTAATTGCAGAGGAACAATTAAGCCATCTGATTTCTCCCCTCTTCTCTTGTCATGTCGCCTTTGTTTTAGAATGGTGCCGCCTGAGTACAGGAAAAGGCTGGAGGTCACTTCAATATCTGTCTGGGTTTCAATGCAAAGCCCCCACCATGTGGTTTTAAACCACACAAGACTTCACAGATAGAGGCCCTTTAAAAATATAAGGTATAACCCCTTAAATGTTGTCCTGCTCTCAACAATTTGCTTTTAGAAGAACTGTACTTACAGCACACTAAATATGCTAACAAGCTTACAACCAGTATTCTTACTTCTTTTGTCCTATCAAGCCTCTAAGCTTGTCGAGACTCAGACCCTCCAAAACAAGAGGCAAAGTGATTTATTGCCCCTTGTCTAATAATCTAACCACTTAAAGGCCTCCTCCTTGTAGGCCCTATAAAGCTGTCTCTCCTGCTGTAGGCACTGAAGAAATACGTTCCCTTCTAATAGACAGGTGACCCAAACAGCTGGGAGACAGCTTTGACCAAGATGGGGTGTCTGCACACTTTTGCCCCTGCCGCTCCTATTGTTCGTGTAATGTCAGATGTGTGACCCTGTCTGCTCCCTACTCTCATGTTGTCTTTCATCCCCTTCTCTGCTCATCCCTTCCGCTCCATTTCATACTGTCTGGGTTCCTCCCTACGCCCGGAAGCAAGGATCTACGCTGTAGTCCTGCAATACAGGGCTGCCAGATCCTCACGTCTAATCCTGTTTTAATTTGACACTCCCTTCACACACATGCAGCTACTTCCTACACAGGAAAAGAGGGGGAATTAAACAAATATAAACTCAGCTATGAGGTTTATGATTTGGATTCTGTGTGGTACTGTATTCAGATGCTGCTCTTATGTGCACTGTCTTGTGGTCTGCATGGCATTTTTGTTTGTTTAGACCCTGCATCTTTAGTTACAGGCACTTTGTCAGTCACCAAATGCTCTAATACACTGTTATCTACACAAATGTCTTTTTAGCCAATATGTATATACTTTACTATCATTTGCTTGCAGCACTGGCTTTGGTGCACTCATGAGGAGGTTGTTGTTGAACTTCATCAGAGCAAAAGGTGGCAATGCATCAATGACCTGCTGGACTCCACTGGAAACACTATTCTGCACTACATTGAAGGTTAGTGTTGTCTGGGCAGCTACACTAGATCACAGTCTACCTTGAGAGGCCTGGCATGTATGCAACATGTATGCAGATAAATGCTACAATGGGAGTTTGGAGTATCGTGAAGGTGGTCCTTGTTGTCCCTGATTTCCTGATTACACATTATTCTTTGTGTCTTTCCAGTCTTGTATTTTTGTTTAGATAGTTTGGTCGTTATTTGTCAAAAATGAAATACAAGACTACAGAGTCCAGAATAACATCACCAGGTGATAAATCCTGGAATTGTGAAGACTTTTTGGACAAAGTAACAGTACCAAGTATGAATTTATGGGGATATGGGTACATTTTATGGATGTTAATTAATGAAATAAAATGAATTCAGATGTAAACGCTGAACATTTTTAATCATTATGTATCCAGGGCGGAGTCAAGTGAACACATGCAGTATTTCAGTAACGCCCTGCTTCACATTCATAGTCTTGAAACTGTGACATGCAGGTATTGAGTATGATTAGCTATGTACAGTACACATACAGGCTCATATACAAAATATACTGCAGTGTAAACATAAATCTACACTCTAATCTACAATCTACAATCTAATCTTCAACTAAATAATGACAAGACAGAGACAGTTCTACTAAAGTTATTGCTCACCTTGAGTCCAGGGCTATAAAGATTACAAACCAAGTCAGATATCTGGTTGTTTTATTGGACTCAGATGTTAGCTTCAGCAGCCACATCAATGCAACAACTAAATCAGCCTTTTATCATCTAAAGAAAATAGCAAGAATCTGACAATTCATGTCCACGCAAGATTTAGAGAAACTAATCCATGTCTTTATCTCCAGCCAGGTGGACTACTGTAACAGTCTTCTATCTGGACTTCCCAAAAAGACCATCAGACAGTTGCAGCTCATCCAGAATGCTGCAGCTATAACATCACTCCGATTCTTAAATCTTTACGGTGGCTCCCAGTTAGTTTTAATTTTTGTCTACAAATCACTCCATGGGTTAGGGCCAAAATACATTTGTGACATGCTCACCAAACACATACCCAGTAGGTCCCCTTAGATCTCTAGAAAACAGGCAGCAAGTTGTCCCTATAGTTCGAACAAAACATGGTGAAGCGGGATTTAGTTTTTATGCAGCACAGCTGGAACCAGCTTCCAGAAAATCTTAAATACGCCCTGTTGCCAGTTTTGAATCCAGATTAAAAACTCATTTGTTTTCCTGTGCCTTTGATTCATTTCTCATGGGATGAAATGCACTCTTACTTCTTTATCGTCTATCGTCTAGCTAATAATCTTTTTCTTTCAAATATATTTTTTATATTTTATATTTTTATCTTTCTGTTCTTATCTATGTAAAGCACTTTGAATTGCCATTGTGTGAAATGTGCTATATAAATAGACATGACTTATTTATTAAGTGATTTAGAAATACGAAGCAAAATCTGTTCTGGAATTTTTTTGCTTGGATTCATCTCTCATCACACAGAATTATCTGTTCATCTAAACCTAAATCTATCCATGATTTGTAACTTAACAGTTGTTCTACATAACAATCTATTACCCACTGTCATGTCTCTCTGTATGTTACTACTGTACATCCATCATGTTCTAGGACACAGAACAGCTGATCACTATAAAAAATAATAATCCAAACTAAAAGCGTTGTGATGCCCAGTAGATGAGGAATACCTTTTATTATCATCAATATTTTTCACATCACAGCTAGTGGTTAATGATCAGCCTGTGAGGGCTCGCTGTGTGACAGCAGAGCAGGGCACTGTGGTGCTAATGAGAGAAGAGGACGGCCAGGCCTCCCCTGCCACACATACACCCCTTTGTCTCTCCCTCTGCCCCCCATCATTAGCTTAATGTGGCCCTCTCCCTCAACTAAAAAGGCCACTGCCAGTTCTGCAATGGGTTCACAGATGCAAATCCCTGCCCAGTGCTAATGGAGGTAAATGAAAATTAATTGATTCTCATTCAAAGGCCTTTTCAGTTGCCTGTTCTCCCTCCGTGTTTTCTTAATATGCAGACCTTGCCTCTTCGACAATACGCGCTCGCCCCTCCACCTCGCCAATTCAAACGCATAGCAATGTACTTGCCTTTGCTATGCAGAGTGGACGACACAAAAGAGAGCAAGCCAGCAGATCGTCTTGACACCTAGGTATGCATGAGATGTGTACCTTTGCTCTCTGATCCAGCCTGTACCCTATAAGGTTGTGGGCTGCTTGTTAATGGCATGGCAACCACTACTGTCATTCATGCTGCTGGGCACTCAGCACTTTGGCCAGTTTTCATCACAAACATCTACCAAAAGATGTGAGAGAGTTGCAGCAGCAGTGTAAAGCAACAAAAACAGGATTCCTCTGAGGATTTGAAAACATCTACTATTGTAGAAGCACAACATATAAATAAGGAGCAGTGTCCTAGAGCAAGACGTTAAAACCCTCCCAGCTCTAGTGGCGCTGCTCCTGTAATCTCACCCTCTGGTGTATCTCTGAGTAACAAATTCACACACTCACACACACACACACATGATAAGTGATACAGAACACCACTAACATGCATGCTCTCTGAAAACATCCTCCATTTCTATTAATAATGTTCATTCTGCACTCTGTCTGGTTGGCAGAAACACATTATCCCTCTTTTGGCTGGAGTATTGACAATAGATGGATAGATGGTCGGCCCCGGCAACACCTGTAGGCAAACCTATGATAATGAGGTATGACGGATGGATATGTCACATGAGGATGACAGGGCGGCTCCCCGAGTCCGTTCTGCTCCGCCACACCGTCCGCCCTGTTTGTTTACCAATCAATCGATCACCCTCTCTTTTCCTTTTGTGATTAACCAGGTCTCTGCTCCTTTTCTTTCTCCCCCCCCGTGGGCCGAGGAGCAGAAATAGAGGACCAGTGAAACATTAACCAGACTGAGGAGAAGTGACAGTGATGAAATGAGCCTGGAGGGATGATGCCACTGTTATCTACCAATGGGACGATTGTTCCTGAGATTGTAAACTGCTCCCGGAGGTCAGCTGAGGGGTCAGAGTGGGCGTTCAGCTGGGCTGCATCTTTAAGATAAGATGGGGGGGGGGATTAGGGTTAGGCTCATTACGCTGATATATGAGACCATATGAGACAAATACATTACCTTATAACTAAAAGACAACACTAAATGAACTGGATTTTATGTCTTTTTTGAATCAACAAGATAATTCTTGCAACAATGACCAAATTTAGAGACGTCTCAAAAAGCATCTGAGCTGCGGCGGCGGACAAGAGAGGATATACAACCTTTAAAACTGTGTGAAAGTGTCATTGCGGTGTATCTGCTTGAATTTATGGAAAGCTGTGAAAAATGCACACATGGTGTTTATCTCACCGAGTGAAATACATCACGACCTCCCAGGAAGTGCTATTCATATAAAACTGAATCACATTCACTAGCTTTAGCCAATGACAGATAACTTTACATCATTCCACAGACCATACCGTGAGACCGCAGTGCCCATCAATTTAACAAGCAAAAATGTACAAAAATACCCCCCCTCCCAAGTTCACACATACAAAATCACACAAAAACCAACACGTTTCTGAATCTCAAACCAATCAAACCCAATAAAACCAACAAAGCTTTGCTAGTTTTTTTGAGTAGGGTATGAAAGAGAACGAGAGATGGCCCTACAATGAAAGCCAATGAAAGGAGGGCCATTTGCTAAGCTATCATTCATGAGGCATGGGTCCCATGCCTGTACAAGCTTGCTCCCAGCTCCACACACTTGTTGCCATTGTGACACACTGGCAGAGAGAAGCCTCTGTAGTCCCGGGGATCAATTCAAACCCTGACAACGCCACACTAAACCAGGCTGCCATTTGTTCAGAGGAACCCCCCAAAACCCCTCTCCCCATCTGTCAGGGGGCCCCCGAGGCACTTTGTGTCTATGTGTGTGTGTGTGAATGTGAGTGGGTGGGAAAGGGGGAGTGAGAGAGGAGGTTAATCAAGATTTGGATGCGGAAGGAAGGAAGAAGGAGGAGGAGGGCAGAGAGAGGGTGTGTGTGTGTGTGTGTGGGTGGGTGGGTGTGTGATGGTGTGCAAGAGAGAGAGAGAGAGTGAGTGAGTGAATGTGTGGTAGGGGAGCATGGTCATTATGCTGATTTTCCTTTTTCTTTCAAGCGGTTAGAAGAATACTTTCTTTTACGTTCCCTTTTCTCCAGTCAGGCAGTCTTCTGTCACCTATGCTGCCCACTTTTATGCTACAGCAAGGGTGGTCAGAGGGACAGAAATCTGGGAATCAGGTCAATTATGGACGGTGGCTTGCTGATAAGAGAGAAAGAAAGCGAGCGAGAGAAAGAGGGAGAAGGAGAGGGCGAGGGAGCGAGACTGCTGTTTTTCTAATCAGTTGGTAGAATACCGCTGGGTCACTCTGGCAAGCATGGCCTGACCTGACCGCCTGTTTTGTCAGATCTGTTGTGATGCTCCTAACTAGATCCGTTCTCACACAGACCTCCCCCTTGAGTGCCACGTAAACGTACGTGTTTTTTTTGTGTGTGGTTTTGCTTGCTCCGGTAGCTTCACACGCATCCATGCACACCTGCAAATTCTCCGCGCAGCTTTGTTTTCTATTTGTCGCTGTGCTATTGATGATGCATAAAAGACGCGACAAAGCTGCACAACTATTTGTTCTTCTCTTAATTAAGAAACCTGAACGGTCCCTTTCAAGCGCTTCCGTGCGGCAAAAGCACCTCAAAGCACAACTCCTGTTCAGTTCACACATCCATGGCTCTAAAAACCAACGTAGCACTGTTCCCTGCTGACCGCAGTGTTAGATTGGGGTTCATGTTGGCTCTAGCTCACAATAGGACAAGTGCTGACCTCTGGCCTCAGCATTGACCCCTTCTCTTCCAGGGGTTAGGTGCTGAGGCAGATGTGGGTAAACTTCCCCAGTGAACTAGAGAATGGGGCCCACTTGTTAAAGGACTCTGTTTTCTCCCTGGTCTTGGAGTAAGTAAACCTCAAAGTGGAAGATGGGTCTAATTGGGAAAGGTTGGGATGTGGGGTTCAAACAGCAGTGGACCAGCTGAAGAGCACAATGGATATCAGTGAAGGGACGGGAGACTCGGTGGATGAAAAGGTGTTGGGACGTCCATACTCCTAATTGGCACTATGAGCGTGTGATGAGGACTAAAAGAGGCCATTGGAAACATCACTGCACATCAATGTAATTGGTGCAACTAACTACACAACATTATATCAACACCAGTAAAGAAGCATGCTAATATAATAATTGAACATTTCAACTGGAAATGATTGTGTAGGGACTTATAGATAGCCTTTATTTATTTTTATTTATTTGATGGAACTGAACTAAATCTAAGTGGAACTTAGATTCCCATAAGTGATACCTTAAAATGTATTTCAAATACAAAGTTATTTTGGAAGTGATGCAAGACCCTGACAACTCTGGAGAAGTGTCCCCCTGCTTTGCTGGGGTGGCACCAGTAGGTGGCACTCTCAGTCTAAAGGCTATAGCTTGATGTGAGTGAGTTTGCTTCAATTTGCTCAGGGCTATTGGTTGTGAATGACATCCATCCAAATAATCAGCCTCAACACAGCCTTACCCACTGAACATAAATAGTGTGCAATGTGTCCTCCAGTCCCTACCATGTCTTCTTTCATTTAAAATGATTATTTCCTGTTGTACTGTAGTATACTTGATGCTTGATTCTCTAAATATTCAATACTTACAAAGTAAATTGTCGGCTGAGTAAATTTACCAAACGCTAGCTTCGGTTCAGCATAAGTGGGACACTTTACTGCAAACATGTTAGGTCACTATTACAACACATATTCACTCACACAAATTATGTTTTTGTTGAAATTGTACAAACCTTCCTAAAATATTTATGTGAAGTTTTGAAGGGACCTGATTATTGTTTAAAAGCTATAGACTCTCCAACTCAACAAGACCCGCTTTCTTCCTTTATTCGGTTATTTCAGGTTTAGTTGGGACAGTTTGTCTGCTGAAGTGGGAAGAAGAGGAGCAACAAGCTTAGGTAGAATGACACTTAAAACCAGCTGTCGTTACTTATAGCTGCACACAAACAGTTCTTTAGAAAAACACTAAATTCACCTTAAACTCATCTCTTAGTACTTCCAAAACATGTAGGATCCAGTCTGTAAAAGCGTCATCACTTTGTTTTAAATGGTGGATATTTAATTTTGGATCGATCGATATGATCAGAAGCATCCAAAAACTCACTCATATAGTGACAAGCCTTCTTATCATCAATTGCTTACATTTGTTCAAGATGAAAGTTATTTTTATTATTATGTTATGTTGTTCTTATTTATTGAGGCCTAGAATCTGAACTAAAAGATATGCTCCTGTAGAGCACAATATAGTTTGCACATTGGACATTTGCCTCTCATCTACCTGAATTTCTCATTTTGGTTGCCTTGGTTATCACTAGTCATTTTCTCGTGCCACGCTGGGATTCTGCTGGCTGCTGTCTAATGGGTCGTGGTGAAGCTAGTAATTAAGAGCATCATAAGACCGGCATAAGACCACAGAGACAATGGCTGAGGAAAGTAATAACAGGCCACTTAAATCACCCCAAATGGGACAGCCTAGTTGGGTTCTGGGGAGAGCCTTTCTTCAGCCTTTGAGACACTGGCCATCTCCTCTGCTCAAAAATGCAAGGGTGTCAACCCAGAGCAGCATCTTTCCTGGTGTGTCAGCGGGGGTATGAGGGCAGTGAGTGTCCTGAGTGTGAACCTTTCTCATTTTGCCATGACCAAAGAGTCATAAATGTCTTGTTCCTATTGTGTGGGAACTCATCTTGGACATCGTCCCCGTGGCTCTACCCACCAGTAGCCAATAAGTGGAACATGGTCTCCTATCGAGCCGTAGTCTAGCATTCCTGGCATTTCCAGTCGGCTGTCTGGCATAAGGTCGGAAGAGACACAGTCAAGCCGAGAAACGTTGTTTTGGTCCCTCTTCCTGGTGAGGAGGCATTGGTTGTCTCTACACTGGAATGCCATTGTCTTCAGTGTGTTTTCCAGAGGGCTGGTTAGCGAGGACCAAAACAAACTCACTTTGACTCGACGTGGAGACCAAACCAAAATAACCATACAGGGCAAATTTGGTGTCAGTTGAGCAGACATTCATTTCACTTATCGCTCACATAACTTACTACTAACTTACTACTACTACTACTAACTTACTTACTGAAGTATTTCTACTGATTCTGCAACAACAGAATCGATAGAAATACTAAATGTAGATATTTAACATGAATCATTTCTGCCAAAGCTAGAAATAAAGAATGCATGACTCTAACCTGTGATATTACCAACAGACACTTTCTGTTCATAACAACATTGTTTAATTGACAATAAATTGGAGAATGACTTTGTTAATCCCCTCTATCGTTGGTGATTTTACAGGGATACTGACAGACTTTATAGTTCAGAACTATTAGCCCTGGTGTGAAATTAAACAAATTTTGTTGTTTAAGTTTGGTCATCTTATAAGCTCACAAAGTCTCCCATTCATTGCCAGTAAGGGTTGCTTGATCATCACGTGGTGGCTCTCTGATTTTTAGCTTTGGAGGAGACTGCCCGAGAGCGTACATCATGATCAAATAACATGTGAGCTCCGTTCTTAGAGTGGATTTCCCATTCAAAGCCGCCCCTCACTATCTAATATCTTTCATCGCTAGGGTTCCTTCCTGCCTCCGCTGCTTCAGCTCCAAATTAAATGAGTGGAGAGAGAGCGAGAGGAGAGAGAGAGAGAGTGCAAGATCCTGGGCTGTGCTGGGGTCAGCGATGAATTACAGTGAATGACTTGGATCCCTGGAGGGCAGGAGACGGGCCTGACGCTCGGTCTAGTAGCCCAGTGAAGGCATCTCCCTAATCAACCCTCCAGCAGGAGTTCTTGCTTCATTATGAACCCGACACTATTTCCCAAGGAAGGTAACCAGGGGCTTTCTTGTCTTTACTTCAGTATGAGCTGGGGGAATGGCAACCTCTACAATGGTGCCATTTTGCCTGGCCTTTTTAATCAAAAGTGCCCACACTGACAGAGATGGGATTCTGTGTTCCTTTTGTCCCTAGCTAGTTTTCAGCTGCCAATTATCAGGCATTGAAGTTGTTAACTTTCTGTTTTGGAGATTATTGTTTTATTTACTTCCCATTATATAAATGAGTGTCTGTATGTAGTGTGTTTTACCTGGGAGTATTAGTTTGATGTAGCAAGCTTTGTTTTCATGCTTCTCTTCATGGATTGTGTTTGTAAGAGAGGCCTGCTTGGTGATATGGGACAATCTTAGTGACGTGCTAATGGGTGCTTTAGGCTTCGTCATGGCTTTTATTCCAGAAGAGGAGCTGGAAAGACAACGTTACTTGCTGTGCTCTGCAGTGCCATCCATTAAGAGTGGCAATATGTCAAATTATCATCTGGGTATGATGACAAATACACAAACATTCACACATGAACCTCTGAAGTCATTGTAATGGATGACTGAATTTTTCACATCTGAAGTATAAACTGTCACATCTGAGCTGAAAAATATTGTTCACACGTGAAAACCAAAAAGCACATGTGCTTTTAATTCACATCTGTATTTCCGCGTGACTTTTTCTTTGTAAGGGAGCAGATGAGGAGAAAGTCGATGAGGAACATTAACTCTTACTTGCAGTCATAAAATAAAAGTGTTAAAAGGAAAACAGCATGCACTGTGTGCAAGTGACCAAGTGACCCTCGGGGACCAGAGTTTTACCGCTCTGGATTTAAAGTCTCGTTACTGGGAGATTATTAGACTTAATCTAGTAAAGAGGAGCATGAAGTTCCGATCACCCTGAAGGCTTCTGAGAGCCTTTGGAAACAGTAGGGGAATTCATCCAAGCCGACCATATGCTGCCTTCCCTCTGAGGGGGAGAGGTGTGGCTAAGGCTGAAGAGAAGCGCATTCGAATATCACCTGAGGCAGTTAGCTAGCAGGTAGCACCTCAGCTATAGGATTCCAGCTGACTCACCGGCTAGATGTCAGCTCTGCGTGGGGAGAATGGGCTGGGATGTTGTTGATGGAGCACCAGGTCACCCGCGGTGTGGAGATGGGCTGTGTGCTTTGACCTCAGGGCTAGTGGTGGCCGGCTAGCTGCGAAGCGGTGAGGTGCGGCGGGGTTACCATCATGGGAGCCCTTTGAACTGCAGGCTGCAGGTGGAATGTGCTTAGTCAGCAGGCCACCTTTTTCATGAGGGTCCTACTTAAGGGGTTAGCCTGGAGAGTCAACCTAATGCTAATTGTCCTTGATGTGGTGGTCCGTGACTGGGATTTACTAGTCATCATGACCAATCCATTGTCCACATTCACTACCAGTTACCCAACCTCTTTTATCTGATGAAACCTGTGTTCCAGTTTAGCCATATATATGTATTTTTAAGACTATTTGGGGGCATTTTTGCCTATTAGATAGTCCACAGTAGAGAGAGACAGGAGAGATTGATGGGGTGGGGGGTTGGGTGACATGTGACAAAGGTCCTAGGCCGGATTCAAACCCAGGACGGTGTGGTTACTTGGTTCTTGGTTACTGAGGCCAGTCTGCATACTTGAATTCATTAGGGTCCATAAAATACACAAGTCTTCATTACTTCATTATGCTGCATTACTGTTTTGTATTATAGTATTAACTGTTGTTGGTCTGCTTCCCTCAGAAGTCCTGACTCTCGGCAGTAAAGTCGAGTCAAGTTTATATATATCGCCCTTTATCGCAAACAAGCCTCAAAGGACTTTACAGGCCGATATCTCCTCTGGGGTTGATGTTTTGGATGTACTGTATGTATCGCTACGTCCTAGCAATGACCCTTATGGATCTTTTCACCTGAAATGCCAGGATGAAGGCGGAGCGAGCCTGAGGGCCACAGCTGCCGTTTTTTACTAGCTGAATAAAACCATGATTCCCTTCCCCACCGTTTCATTCAGCACAAATTTCAGGGCATGTGATCATCAATGCAAACTAAATTTACATGATTGAATGATGAATGGCATCAAACAGAATGAGTGGACAATTTCAGCCATAATGTATGCTAACAGTATACTTTATAGCTTTGTGCTCATTTGAAATTAGGGGACATGTACACTTCAGACTTCTCTCACATCTAAGATAAACTTCTTTAATATGATTTCTTGTTTAAAGAGTCAGAAGCGTTGTCCTAACGTCTGCATTGATCATACATGGGTAAACCAACCTCCCATGACTTTGTCTGGAAAAGCTCTGTACACTGACCCACCGTTTAAATGTAGACCTACTAGAAACATCATGATGTCCTTTTGCTACATCTTAGCAGTGGGTCATGATGCTAGAGATGTGTGCATCAATCATTGGTTATAAATGTGTGAAAGTAAGAGAAAAGTCTGCTACTAACTCTTTGTTACCTTTAGGAAACATATAACTTTGCTTGCTGGCTGTCGTCCCCCCTGATCAAGTTGTTTAGCTTACTGGGTTAGCTAGCCAGCCTGGTGTGATAGCAGCCTATAATCTTATATGGCGCCTGACAGTTTTCCAACATTGTCACAGTTTATAGTTAGCAAAAGGTGAAATTCATCTAATGTATTAAGGGTATAACACAGAGAAGAATATCTTCATACTGCAGGAAAGACATTAAGACTGAGCCTCCACTCTTGTATTTTTTCTAAATGGATATCCATGTAAATAAATAAAAATAATTCTGCTCCTCAATATATCAGTCCAATCAAGTGATGATAACACCATCAGCAAAACACCACTATCACTGTTTCAAAGGAACAAAGGCTGGTCTTTAGATGATGTGTTGTCAAATAGTGATGTGAATCCTGCAGCCTGTGTGACTGGAGCCTCATGACTTGGGAGGCTTGCTGTCCTGTCAGAGGAATCCCTTTGTGTCTCCCCAGGCCCAGGGCAGCCAACCACAGGGGCTCCAGACACACCAGCATACCTCGCCATTACCCCCACACCAGCCAGACTGAGGGAGTCACAACCACAACAGACCCAGTAAAAAAATACCGATAGACAGCAAACAACCTCCAAAGACAAGGGGGGGGTTTGTTAGTCAGGACGGAGAGGGAGAACGTGTGCTTGAGTTGATGATGAGATATCACATTAGCACGAGATGGCAAGACTTCAAAGACAATTTGCACAAAAGGCATTCATTTCCATAAGTGTTTTACAAACTGTTTTAGCAATGATACCATCAACTAAAACAATGGTAACAGTTCTGCAGAGCCTCTGCCAGACTTTTATGAGAGGGGCTTGGTGAGAGGACACCCCTTAGGTTAACATGGGAACAATTAGAGGGATTGGGCTGAACCAACTGAGGGCTGTTAGGGCGTATATACGTCTATCCGATGGTGCCATGTGCTGTATATTTTGCTGTAACGTAGCCCGAGCCCTGCTGTGTGTCACACCGCTGCTCATAGCCCACAGATCAAGGCCTTGGCCCCATGGTCCCCCAGTTAGCCCCCAGCCAGCCTCCAGGTGGGCCCTGCTAATGAGCCCAAGTCGCAGCTCCACCGTGGGCCTCCTCTTCCCAGGGTTGGAGGGGGCTGCAGGGGGGTAGAGGGGGTCTGATGGTTGGGTACACAGGGTCAGGACCAGGCAGGGGGCTGGGGATGGGACAAGGCAGAGAAACATATGAAGCTGAACATCACACTTTTCAGTCCTTATTAATGGTGGGTTTGTACATGAGTGTGGGAAGATGGAGTGTGAGGGCCATATAAGGAAAATGATGTGCCAAACACTGTTCTGAAACAGAAGCCCATTCTGGGTCCTCTGATCTCTGTTCATTGTGATTGACTGCACAGTAGCCCACTTGTTTCCTTACTTTTTGAATGGACCAGGCGCTAGCTTCTCTATGCCTTTACAGTGTGAGATAATCCAATGTAAACAGCCCCTCCTTCACTAGTGATGCGATACGCATAAAAGAGAAAGCGGTGACTAATGGCAGTGTTTGTCTGACCTGCCAGCCTCCACTTTTGTTTCCTGGGCTTTTGATCTGATTGATACATGGTGTTTTCAGAGACACAAATCGTCTCCTCCGCTATGTTTGGCCCAAAATAAAAGTTAAAGGGAGGGTATGACCTGCGAAGGGTGTGAATCTCTACATCAGACGGAAAAGGGAGGGAGGTGTTGTTTCGGGTTTAGAAGTGTCTTTGATGATGGGGTGATGTCAGAGTTGACTGCAAACATGGAAACACCATAAGCTCCATGGTTCACCGTCCTATTTTAGCAATGGCCAACAGAAAAAAAAAGATTTACTTGTCATTTTACTTGTGACATAAAGGAATCCGGGCAACGTGCTAATTTGTGGCCTTTGTCTTACCTCTGGACTTACTTAGGAATGTGCTGAGCTCAGCAAGAAAAGAGGGACAGAAAGGATCAATTCAAGGAGCAATAGTTCTCCAGTCTCTGCAAACTCAGCATCTTTTGCTTGCTCATCTGTCGACATTAATTCACCTATAGTTAGCCACTGTGCTTCTCCTGAGTCTGTAGTTATCTGACCAGTGTGGTCTACTGTCTGTCAGCTTGTCCCTGGGAATGTGAAGTGAAGAATGGCTCCTGGGCATAGATTATGTTTTTTTTTTTTGGTTCTCCAACCTCCTTTATGGCAGCAAATTTAGAGAGTTGGTTTTACTGGGGCACCATTTTGCACGTGTTGGGTCTCCCGCGGTGCTGGTCAGTCAGACTGGAATACCGCTGCTTCATGGAACGTTCCAGCGCCATAAAGGACTCTTTGTCACCCAAGATCGGGGTCATCTCTCTCTTCCACTGGCCGATAAACGCTCACATTCTCTACCTTTCTTATGATTTTGTTTAGCTCACGGGCCCCAAACAAAAGTGCAAAGACTTGAATTATTCACAGGGAAATGCATAAAGGATTAATTTGCATTGATTTTGCTCCCCGACAAAAGGAGTCATTTTTTTGTCCAGAAGAACTAGAGAGCAAAAGCATTTCTTCAACCAACGAAATGGAACAAAAACATCAATGGCACCTTTAATATGGCTATCAAGGAGGAAAATCTCAAAATTGGTCCTTTGTGTAATATTAGTTTGAGGGATTTTCCACTTAGTCTGTAGGCATAGATGTGTGTGACTTTTCTATGGATTTTTGCGCATTTGATCACAAATTGAGAAAACATCAGTCTAAATCTGAATAATTTGGCATGTGAAGGTTCTTTATAACTCAAAACAGATTGAGGTTTGCATTCAGCGCGTTAATGCAGCGACAAATGTGCTTTTTCTGCTCTGTGTTCATCTGTTTGACTTATCCAACCACATTTGCCACAGCCTGTGAAAAATCCTGTTCGCTATTTACATCTGTTTGGTTTGTCTGGAATGGATTAGACACAAGCTCAATTAAAACCAGAAGATGAAAAATGCACATTTCCTGCTTCATTTTTCTTAGTGTGTTTGATTTATTTTGACCATTTACAATGTCAATCTTTGTAATAATGGAAAAACATAAAACTTAAATTAAAGAAAAGCAACCTCCTGTAAAAAAAAAAAAAAAAAAAGAAGATTGTTAACTGCAGTTACTTAAGATATCAGTTTACTCAAGGAATCACAAAGACAATACAGAAAACTTTTAACCAAAATAAAACATAACCCATAATAAACAATGAAGCACGTCCCATTGATGACCACAACATATTAGCAACTATATGTTTTGTTAACAGGCATCCTGAATCCAAACTTTTTAATTGAAGCAACCCTAGTTAAACTACAGAAGGAAAAAGGAATACATGTATTACATTTGTACCTTGCTTGATACTCTTGTAGTATTTGCCCTTAACTGCCTGTTATTTTGGATATGTGACATCTTTAATGAAAAGTAAATTGTGAATGAAGAACAAGCTTAACTCATAAACTGTAAAACATTGTTGCATGTAGAACAAGCCAACAGGGAAATAAAAAGGACAAAACTAGGTTAACAGGCAAAATATGCACTTAGTTGTACTCCAACAGCAGTTCTTTGACGCCTGCTTTTGAAATAATTAGATTTTTAGATTTGCTTTGCCCTCCACGTTTGATCCTTTGTCTTTGCTGTGCCCACCCTCTGTTTTAACTCCAAGAATTTGTAGGCAGAGGGATGAGGGGGTTGCCAGCTCCATGGAGCGCAAACTTGTTCAAGAGTGCCCAAGAGGGCCATATCTGTCATGGCAGATTCCACTGTGGAGCTATGATATGAATGAGGTGCCCAAGCTGTAAGTGTGGAGCTCAAAGGGCTGCTGAAATGCTGTAATGTAATTATGTGGACAGTCTCTCCGATCCATTAGCTTGAAATGGTTCTACAGCCCCCATTCAGTCAGTGGGCTGCCATGTCTTTTCTCAGGGGAGGCCTCTGAAGTCATATGAAAAGACCTCCTCTGTACTCATTGTGCTCATTGTCTTTGTAAGCCTGTTATTAGTGGGGGAATCAAGTTACGGCACACCACTGATGAGAACTTCAGAGATTTTACAGTTACAGGTGGGGGGTGTCTCCTTAACCGGGCATCTGTGCTTATTACTCAAATCAAATGTGAAGAGAAAGAATTCATTGCACTTTGGGTTACAGTCATGCAAAACTTTTGTCTCCTGAAATGATTCCCTTGTATCACTAGAATTAGTAAAATTGTTAGTTATTAAGAAGCAAATGGTTTGCAAGTCTTGATTAGAAGTATCCATTTGTGTAACTGTTGTTACAGTTAAAATCTATGAGGCTATGAGCCTAAGCTTTGAGGCTATTCATTTTCATCATGTAGGAATAAAGTCTTATACTAAAACAACAAAATCAAGCACTACAGTATCTTATTTCGCTTAACACAAATGTGTTCAGTGTTTTATATAGTAATAATCCCATTAGTCTGTCCCGAGTTTTTGTATGTTTTTATTGATATTAAAGGACTGAAATTTCAAACGGATTTTCAGGCGACATTTCAACAAAAAACAAAGAATGATTAACTAGACAGTTGTTGCTGTTTATATCCATTGGGTGTTATAGTGACAACTGTTAGTGAAATCTAAACAATTACAGCTCATTTCATTTAAAGACTATTTAACTGCTACCCGTGAAAACACTACTCTCATCCTAGTGTCTAAATGAAAGTGAAGATTGCATTAGTCTTGTAGTTTATACAAAATCCGTCCAACATTTATTTAGGAATCAAATTAAAGGTTCCAGCAATTTCCACAATTTGATTTAGTGCTTTGTGTTTACCTAATCTGTGGTATTCACCCTTCTTTACACAGACACCAGTGAAAATGTCCAAATGCGTCACTGCACAACTTTAAAGCCCCTTCCCATGTATTGCAGTCTAGTGACCCATTCTAAATAACCTATATCATTGGGGAACTGCGGTTTATAAAGGAGTCCATTGGAACCTCTGCTGAAAGGGTTTTTTTGGGTGGACGCCTGGATGAAAAGTGCAAAGAAGAGGATAAAGAAAAAGTATAGGAGATGTCAGGACGCCTTTGGAAGGAAAACAAACTGCAGAGGCCAATGTGAGTTGACTTAATCTGATTAGACTAACCTCATCAACAGCCCACTTAAAAGGGAGAAGAAAGCCCTGAATTGGGTCGAGAAGCGAGAGAAAAGGGTCTCTCTCTCTGTTCAGAAAGCCAAAGAGGCTCTGTGAATACACCACATTGTACTGGACATGCTGGTCTGCAGATGGCAAAATGACAACAAACTGCTTGAAAAGTGAAGCAAATATAATTGATCTCAGGGTTTTTTTTTGCAGGTATGAGAACAACCAAGGGAGTAATGAGATTAGGGGAAGAATAAAATGAAAGTCTGTGAAAAATACCACTTTCTCTCACGTTTGTGGTGCAAACACTCTCGCTTTGAAGTCTTTGACTGAATGAACCCACCCCTGTAATGCCATGAGAAATATTTCCAAATTTCTATTAATTGATTCAAATTCTGACCTCTTATAAAGCACCCCACAATGCTGGTAATACATCAAACAAGAAATATCTGAACAGGGAAATAGCTGTTTTAATACCAATACAATGATGGGTGTAAAATTCTAATAGATGTGAAACCTCCCAAATTTAAGAAATCCCTAGCAACAATGCACACAGAATATCTTATCTTGGCAGGGGGAAAATCTCTTAAGATCTTTTGCCAATGTCAGCGAGGAAAAGATCTTTAAGCACATACTTTTACACAAATATTTGTTGACCTTAATTTATTCTTCATTACTTTACTTAATTTAATTAGATTCCATAATGAATCATCAGCCCTGTGTTGTGGTATCCTGCATAATCCCTCTACTTCATTTGGAGGTGAATGCAGCAGCCACAGGTGTCCTCACTCAGAAGCTTAGGTCTGCTGGCGTAGGAAATACAGCTCTGCTTGTTTCACAAACGCTGCAGAACAAACCAGTACTGACACAGAACCTTTGAGGGCTTCCTTTTATCTCTGATTGGTAAACAGAAAATCAAATGCATTGCGATAATCCTAACTTCATAATAGTCATCGTGTATTTAGTGGAATGAATTGAAAATCTTGACGTGAAGTATTCTGAAATTCTGCATTGCTCTTCTACACCCGCCCTCTCTCTAAAATAGTCACAGTATCTGAAACAAAGTAAAAGTCACCTGAACACACAGTCATTGCTCAGTATTGGGGATTCATCGCGGTAAACACAACTACTAGCACTTGATTGCGGAGTGTGTATAAAGGGATTGCCCTGCCAACCAGCTAATACAGATATAATGGACTCTCCTTCTGCATTCTGCACATGGATTTGCAGAAGTGCAGAGGCTCATTATGCAACAACAAATTAAGCAGGCAGCGGTGAAAAGAAGCTGTTGAGCACGCACCGGATCTGGACAACAGACCACTGAACCCTGCTAAATCTGCAAACACAGCTTCTACCTTCTTTGGCCTTTTCATCTCTCCTCTTGCAGAGCGCTACCTCATAAACCTAAGTCAAAAAGCAAGTACTTTTGGCTCTTGTCTGGTGAATGTTGATCATCTCTTAAAAGAGCAGTGGCTTCTGTGGTCTGCATTCCTCAGGTCGGTGATGTCGGCCTCAGCTTTAATGATGCTCTAATGATGGGAGTCACTCAGAAGGTTTCTTTCAGTCAAAGGGGAATTCCTGTTCTCTTTGTTGTCTGATCCTGGATCTTTGAAATGCAGGAATGAGGAGGGAAGTATGGATGGATGCTGTTTCAATACGCTCGCTTTTGCAGGGGGGGGGGCAGTTGTGGGAGCTGTTCTGACTTCAGATCAGGTTCAACAGGTGCTACTCCACCTATATAAACCACAATCCCAATCCCATTAACTCATGTCCTAAAGCTCCACGGCGGCGGGGAGCAGTAGTGTAACCTGTGTGGGGCCCTGTGGAATTAGATCTGCATCATTTGGGCCGATCCAAAAGCAAATAAAGTCAATGTGAGCCCAAGCACACACAGCTGGCCCTTGAGACTCGGGGATCCTGGGTAAACAAGTGTCCAGCATGCTTCAGCAGAGCTCACCCGCGGGGAGACATGAGCCCCTGAACAATGACTGATACTCCACTAGAGACTGGACTGGAGCAGGGCTTAGCAAACTTTTATTACATTTGGACCATTTCAATAGAATGCTGGCCAACAGAGGATCATGGGCTTAGACAGTGGTTGTAAAATTACTATTACATCTACAGCTCCTTGGAATTTGTAATTCACTCATTGTTGTAATACACTCATTGATTTACGGTGGAAATCTGCCATTCACTCTGCTAGAGTTTTACTTTGTCTGCATGGCTGCAGATTTGTGTAGGCCGCTCTGCAACTGTTATACAACTGTTATAGTATCTGTGGTTCTTGGCATCACCTCTGTTTTGGGTTGTTTGCTGTTGGCCTGCAGAAGATCATGTATGTTCATGCCTATGTAAGAGACATACAGTTTGTTATTCTTTGAGGCTAATCTAAGAAATGTGACATGTCTTTGTTTACTTTGTGATTGCAGGAATACCATTATTCAGATACAACTAGAAAACAGGTTCACTAGATAATGATGATTTCTTTAGCTGCAGAAAAGTGGCCTAGATCAGATGGTGCTGTGATCTGCCATTTTGCTTCATAGTTATAACATTAATTACTAATTTACTCCATTAATCTGGATGCACACGTGCCACCTTGTGGTCATTTGAGCTTAATGAGCATGTGCTGGCAAAAAAAAAAAATTACCAAACTTGTCTGCCTACACAGGTTTTTTCTCTTATTATTATTATTTTTTTGTTTGTGTTTTTATGCCATAGCAGAAGAAACCCGAAAATCAAAGAAACGTCATGGAACTCTCAAGAAACGTTTTATAATCTGAGCCAATGTGAAACTAATTGTAAGATAATCATAGGAAAACAGATTTCCAATACAAAACCTCCACAATTATAGTTAAATTACTGTTGCAAACGGTGCTCACATTAAAGTGCATGCTTCTTCATGTTTAAGAAGTGAACCTTGAGCACATGCCGTGAGTAATGTAGTTGCATTCCTAGGGATCCAGTATCCAGTTAAATGGACTAATTTGTAGAAAATGGCCAGAAGGTGGGGCTCTCCTCCTTCAAACACTGACACGCTGCTTCTCACCCTGTTTTATTAATGTCGAACGAACATGCATAGTTCATGAAAGGGACCTGAAGACGTTATGGTGACAGAGATATAATACCGTGTCTATATCGTGTGTTTTACAGGTTAAACATTTGGTCCTGTCAAACAGAACAAATGGTTGAAAGGTGCTCTCATAAAACGCATCACACACAACTGACAGACAAGCCTAAACAATTCGTTGTCCAGCCTGGAAAATTGAGACAACAGTTTGTGTATAGAAAATGAATATGAAAATTCATGCAAATTGATATAACCTGAAAACAACTACTTTTATGGTTTTTTTCTGCAATTGCCGATCCCTACATCTATGTAATATCTGTTTTTTCTGTGTCTGTTGTGACTTTATCGTACTTTGGTATTTTTTTTCTCCTATGGTAACTCTGTAATATTCCTGTAATGTTCCTCAATGGGCTTATAGATTTCTGTGATGTTTGTATGGTATCCTTCTAAAATCTATGATAGGATTACTGTACTTTAGCTCCTTTCCATAAGGGAAAAAATTAGATAAGTATATTTATCATGCAGCCAAACTTCATACTAGGCTACTTTTTCTGTATCCACCCCTGATACTGCAGGACAGAGGGGCAGGTGTAGAAGATGATGCTTCCACACTACAAGAGAGAGAATACACTCCGTCGTCGCCAGGCCTTAATCTGCAGGTTTTGGCACGTGCTCCGCCAAGACTGGAGTGCACGGTGAGGGAACGGCACGCGGACAGATGTCGCTCGGCTCCCCCCGCCCTTTTGCTGCTCCCGCGCTGGAATGATTGACACAGGGATGTTCACGCAGCCAATCCGAGCGCTCGAGGCTTTATTTGCATAAAGTGTCTGTATGCCATTGGCTTCCTGCGCGCGGCTGCAAACCGCCTCGCGTGCCATTACAGATGTTTTCTCCTTGGAGGCGCAACTGGAATCTTAAAATTATAATAGATAGTGTATGCAAATGTGTATTTGTTTTCAAGTGAAGCAGCTCTCCATAACTCTATACCGCAACTAAATATGGATTGTTATAGCTAACCTATTATTATTAGTCCCAGCAGACGTTTCCAAAACTCTATAACTGAATAAAAGTTTGCAGAATGAATCTATTTTATTCTGCATATTGTAGTTTATAAAGCACCATATAGACATTGTACAAATCCCACCAGAATAACCACTCTCATTCATAGCAGGAAACGAATCAATTTACAGCCTATAACAGTGTAATTGACTGTCTATATAAAAATATAGACGTGTCAATTTTAGAATAGTTCTTCAAGTACCCCACAACGCTGAAATAAGTCTGTGGTGTGTTGTAAGAGACTCTGTCAATACGGACTCGAATTTCTTACCAAACACAAAAAGCATAACATTCTTGACG
>CABFOQ010015322.1:13941-35544 GCA_900660455.1 Gephyroberyx darwinii | reverse complement strand
ACTGTGCTGTGTTTGCAATAATTGACATCCAACTTACTCCTGCAGTTATATGCCTCCTCCTATGTGATGTGGTGTTCTGCCTGCCTGCCTGCCACGCTTTTCACTGCTTCCCAATGCTATCTGGTTTCCCTCTTGATTTTACTTTTTTACTCCAAACCCTTTCACTGGTGGACCTACATTTTATAGTTGCTAATATGGCTTTTAAAATTTCTTGCTTGCTTTATTCTTTAAAACTGGAATTATATGTTCACAAAACTGTACAGCCAGAGAGAATCTACTTGATGACCGATAGACCCTGCAAGGCAAACTTAGTATGATGTGTGTTGAGGGAGACCAGCAATTGACTTTTTACATCTGGGCCTGCAATTTTAAAGAGAACTCAGTAACAAGAGATGTGAACTGATGGGTGCTGAATGTAGGTCACCTTCCTTGCATTAGCAGGTCAACCCTTAAGACTACTTTTGTGTTCTACATGGACAGACATTTGCACTGCAGCTGGAGGGTGGTTAACGGTGATAAGCAGGTTGCATTCGATTTGGAAATGAAGACGATATTTTGTGGATATCAAATGTAGGGAGAAACTTTGCCTTGTGAACTAGTTCTGCTTTATTTTCACAGCCCGGTTGTATGCCATGTTTTTTGCCTTAGGGTCATTTAGCGCTCATCATTTGCTCTGATGTGTAATGCCAATGCATCGCTGATCGGGAACTGGCACTCAATGTTACTTGACTTAATAATCACCCAGAGAGTAATACAATCACAAAATGTTTTAAGTGACAAAATTAGTTACACGAGTATGGTTCCCTTTGAGCACTGGAATATATATATATAATGAGGAAATAATGAATGTATAGTTGGGGGGGGGGTAGCATTTAAACAGCACTTATAGGCCTGTCTCAGTTGAGGGTTGGGATAGGATAGAGCATGAGATGAGAGGATGGGCATTTTTTAGGATCCTTTTACCTTCCAAGTTCCAACCTAATACAGATGTACACTCATGTACTCTGAAGGCTGGGGTGACCCCTTCCCTTCCCAAAGAGGCTGTTGCAACATCAACTTTTCCCTGAAGCACAAAGTCCCATCGCGCAGCCTTTATCTTTTGGGCTGTTATCTGGATATGTCTGTACTGGACGAAAGTAGACCAAGGTTTGCTTTGTCGCACACAGAGAATATGGTCCTAAAACTGGGGGATAATAAATGAGACATGCTTATGTCATATACCGTGTCTTTGCTTTCTTATTGATGTCCATCGAGGTGTGTGTGTGTGTGTTTATATTATTTATATATGGGGGGCTGTATGTTGTATTAGTTGTATGTATGTATGTTAACAGCTATAACAGTCAATATGGGCATAAAATCCTAAAAATGTCTACTATAGCTTCTGCTATCTCCAGCACCTTATGGGCACTTGGGCAGCGCCAAGAAGTGTGCAGTAAGTGGTCGTGTGTTAATGACGTCACATCGAAGTGGGACGGGCTTTGCTGTAAACATGAAATAGTTGCATTCACGCAGAAATTTCTGCTTTTACTGTTAAATTTGACAAATTACGTAATGCAATATTAATTTGACTATGCTGGAAAATTAGGAAACTGCGTTCGGTGTGTAAGGACCGATTTATTAATTCACCGCCGAGAACTGCGGCTCAAACTGTCATGTAGTACTGCAGACGGCTTGCTGCAGTATTTTTACGATGACATCATCCCCCTGTCCCTTTTGAGGAGACACCATATGGTTGCTTGTCAAAGATACAACAAATCACGATGCACCAGGAAAAAAACAGTTGTAGTGCACCTGCCCGGGCTTCTTAAATAGAAGAAAATATTCCCGAAACTGAATTGCATTTATTATTTTGACACCCGAGACTGCTTTGATGAAGCCTTTTAACAATTGGAAACGAGAGAAGTAGAATCTGATAGGTCAGTGTGAGGGGATACAGAAAAAGTAACCAATCGGCTTGGCCGGCAGATTCAGGTGGTAGATCCTGCCTCTGACTGTAACAGGGCCGAGGGCTCTGTGCTCCGTAGTGTATTTTTTAGCCTGCCTCGTTTGTTTCCCCTTGTGCCGCCATTAAAGACTGTCTGCTCGGCGTCTGGGAATCGGGATTAAAATGATTTAAAGGTCCAGAGTGAACAGCAGAGGGACTGGGGGGTTGTCGCTCCGCTGTATGGACCTCTAACTCCCAACTAAACGGAGCCCCCAAAACGTAAATATGCGGCTATCGACCAAGTAAGAGAAGCCTGACTTCGGGACTATCGGAGGGGTACTGGATTGGGTTTCTTTGGGGGGAGTTTGGGAAAGCTCTGTTTGTTGTGGTTGCGCTGGGAACTGAGGAGTGTAAACATAGGAAAGCAAAGGTAAGGCCGCAGCTTGGAATTAGCGACACATCTTCTGTTTCGTAGAGTTGACACTGGCCTTTTAACCGATTACCAACAGAAAGAAGCAAACATGATCTTGTAACGTTAGCGGGCAACCAGCTAGCTAGCTGGCAGCAATTCCTGGCTGGCGACCTAACGAACGTAACGTTAGTTGTCATGTCAGCTAGCTCGCTCAGTGGATCTGTTAACACGCTACCGACAGTGTTAGGTAACGAACGTTGTGGTTGTCAATAAACACACGAAAGTCGTCGACTATCCACCTGAACTAAAATTCACTCGGCTTGTAGTTTATTTCATTTTATGGTATGAATGTTGAGACTGTTGAATTAACGCACAGCTTTGTAAGAAAACAACGCTCGTCTAACCAGTGGGGAACGGATTATAACGTAAACATAGGCAAGGTCTAGAAGCTAGCCTTTTGCTAGCAAGACGCGTAACTCTGGAATCTTGTCTCTCCTGAATGTGTTGAATTCCTCACGTTATGTTGGTAAACTAAGAGGCGTGGTGTAAACAGTTGCACCATCAACAACTCAGCTGCTCTGAGCTGAGTTGGCAAGCTAATGCTAACGTCTGGCTAGTTAAGTAAGTTAAACGCGTCACTTTGCTTCAGTTTATTCCTTGAGTTAAATACTAGTTGCCACTCTCTCGGTCACTCCTGGTGACCTTAGATGCTGCTTGCATGTACAGCAAACTTTGTGGAGTTAGCACCCGCGTCAGCAAATAGGAGTCGCTGCAGATATGGGATTAATGTTTGCTGTGTCTCAAAGTCTTCTACCACTTTTTTAGTCATGACATATTTTTTATAATTACAATACAGGCTCTGTTGGTTTTAATAATACATCTCATATGTAGGTAATATGCTTTGGAATTCAATCTCAATACATCGGTACGGGTCAGTCACGCGCCTCACAGTTGAGTATCTGGTTTCATCTGTCCCTGTGTCTTGTTACCTAGCTCGGTTGTAGGGCACATTTGCTCGGTATATGTATGTGTTTAAAGCCGGTGTCAGTTTTTACAGAGGCACGGAGGCTCCATATTGCCTTGCTGGTTAGGCATCTTCGTCCTGGCAACCTGCTCTGCGGGGCTCAACGGCACACAAAAAGACTCCCTGGCTTTGATTTACATTGCCACAAATTGGTGCTTAGTCAAGAGTTCACAGCACTGTATCTTTTTGACATGGACATGGGTGCTACATTAGTCTTGTTGTGTTTCCCTCACTGGACTTTTGACAGTGAAGGAGGTTTACCAAATGAAACTTTAGGTAGAAAACTAAGCACCCTTCTTTTTTGTCTTTCTGAAGAGTCATTACTCTGAAGTGTATTGTTTGTATTGTTAATCCTTTATTAGGAGAGTACTTGGCCTTGTGCAAAAATGAGATATCTTGATTTGGCTTTTGTCATTTTGTAGTGTAGTCAAGTTCACTATATTTTTAAGGCATAACATCAAGATGTTTTGGTAAAATGTCCTATTTTATCTCCCCTCCCTAGTGTCCTGCTTGCCTGTGTGATCTTGAGAGTGGAACTGCCGAGCTGAGAGCCCCTGAACGGCAGGAAGCCTCCCACAGCGGCGGCGTGACGATGACCGAACTGGGTGCCAAGTGGGCCTGTGAGTACTGCACGTACGAGAACTGGCCCTCAGCTATCAAGTGCACCATGTGCCGCGCTCAGAGGCCCAGTGGGGGTGCCATCATCACTGAGGAGCCCTTCAAGAGCAGCCCCAGTCTGGATGCCAGTCGGCACCAGTGGGACCCCACAAGCCTCAGCCACAGCAACAGCCCACCCCAGGGGGGTTCCAGCCTACTCATCTGTCCAGACTCCAGTGCCCGACCCCGCGTTCGCATTGTCGACGTACCCGAGACAAGTAGTAAGTGGTCCTGCCACATGTGCACCTACCTGAACTGGCCTCGTGCCATCCGTTGCACCCAGTGCCTGTGCCAGAGGCAACAGGCTCAGCAGCAGCAGCAGCATGGGCAACACCATCAGGGGCATCATACCCAGCAGCCACGCAGCCCCACAGAGTCACCCCAGACCTCATGCTCTGGATGCCGCTCTGCTCCCCCGACAACCCCTACAGACCCCTGTGAGGAATATAATGACCGCAACAGGCTCAACACCCGTGCACAGCACTGGACCTGCACTGCCTGCACTTATGAGAACTGGCCCAAGGCGCGCAAGTGTGTGGTGTGTGACCACCCCAGGCCGAACAGCCTGCTGGCTGAACCCATCAAACTGGCATCAGATCCCGAGAGCCAACAACCTCCCTCCATACTCAATGAACAGGACAGGGACAATAGGAGGGGTGTTGTTGGGCTTGTGGGTGGGGTAGGAGTAGGGAGTGTGGTAAGTGGGGTAGGGGGATGCAGCAGTAGCCAAAGGAGGTCTCCCCCGACCTCTAAACTGGAGTCGGAGGTGAACATGGACTTTCAGAGGATTGAACTGGCGTCAGGGGCTGGGATTGGGAGCAAAGAGGAGCTGGAGGTGGACTTCAAAAAGTTGAAGCAGATTAAGAACAGGATGAGAAGGACTGATTGGTTGTTCCTCAATGCCTGTGCTGGTGAGTTGAAAGAATGGTTGATATTAACTAAAAATATTCAACCTGTTCTTCCCCTTGCATTTTGTCTGTTGAGAAGGTGGGTATTGACACAGTGGACTTGAAACAGGGCCACACAGTGTGACTGTGAAAGGGGATTTTCCAAATCTTGTGTGAATGAATATTATGGCTTAAGCATGCACAAGGTTGTTAGTTACAATCCTATTATATAGCCTAGTCCAGATGATTCTGGTTTCCCTCCTACTGATGCTGATATATGCCTAGAAATCTGTAGCCAGCTAGTGAAAACCTTCCCTGCACAAGCAGTGTCCGGCCACCCACACTGTAGACTGGTGAACAGGGAGTGGGAGGGAAGATGAACAGTTTGGGAACTGCTGGCAATTGCTTTTTTTCTTCTCACATGCACAGCTCTTTTCTCCCACCTTCACCAGGACTGGACCTAGAGTTTCTTCAACACACCCACTCAACCTGAGTAATTTTATGGTCATTATCCGCTTAAAAGACATCTAGATGGTTTATAGCGTCTTGGCTTAAATTAAGCGAAAGTTTAGTAGATGTCTACGGAAATGAAAGTATCATCTTGTACATACGGGCTTCTCTGGTGCATATTTCTGATATTTACATCTGTTGATGCATTGTTTAAATATGCAACAATGTCTATACTGCTTGGTCTAAAACTGGGCAATACACAGCCGAACATATCCTGGGCCTGTATGAGCGCTAAAGCAGAGACGCAATGTTGAAAAGATGTCTAGTGCTCAGTGGGTTGACTCCTCCCCCATCTATTTCTTTGACAGATTTCCTGTGCTAGACCAGTACATATATTACAGCCCAGTGTATCCATTGTGGTGACTAAAAATTGCATAGTGTTGTTTTTCCCTGCCGCTACATCCCTCAAAGCAGAAGAATCATCAGGTCAGAGAATGCTCCCTGTAGTTAGTTAGCTGCTAGTCCTACACTTAGTCTCTCCTATTGCGTGTGACCCAGTGGAATCCCCTGTTTCTGTGTGGCTTGTCAGGACAAATGTTAGTCTGGACAGAGTGTGAGTGATTTTGGTGGGTGTGATTCCTTTTGTCATATTCAAGCCATATCTCTGTTCATATGAATGGAAATGCCCCTCTCTTTGCCCGTTGTTGCTTGAAGCTAAGGAGACCTAGTTGCAGAGGACATAGTCTGAGAGGGGGTGTGTAGCCTTGCTATGTTCATGAGAGGTGAGTGAGTCTGGCCTCTGTTGCTAGTTGTTGGTTTCCTTGTCATTGAGACATACAGACACACACACACAAACACACTTGTAAACAGTGGCCCCATCTTTCTGTTGGCCTAGTTGCCTAAGGGACCTGCTGCACTAAAAATAGCATGACGGTACAGCACAAGTCAAAAATAAACAAGTCTGCACATCAGTGCTGACCCATGCCCCTGCAGTGCGGATGACTGCAGCCCAATTATGTACACTCAACTGGTATTGCTTACATGTTACATGCATTTACTTGTTGAAAGAAGCATCTCTTTTCAACCCAGTAACCAATGCATTACATTCCTACCCTCGTCTTCAGGCTATGCACAGATTTGTGACTGTTCTTCACTCTCATTAGGCTGCTTTTAAAGGTAAACTATAGTTTCTCCCCTCTTACTAGTTGGAGAGACTTTTCATTGCCAGGGTGGCCATTTGTACTGCAAATGGCCCTTCTAGAGAAATACAGTAGAAATTGAGAGAGATGGAGAGACACAGAGTAAGGCAGAGTGTTTACATTAGATCTGTGTGGTACTGCTGAATGAATGGAGTAGGCAGATAATGATATTTGCTAAGTGACAGCAAGCATAATTATTGTGACCCAGTTTTCTTGCCCTATACTATTCTCACCAGAAAACACATGAAATGTGTCCGGTTTGTTCTGTTGTCACATAATAGTTTCATACCTATGGGGAATTTAGATTATCTAATCCACCTGACCTGATCCAAACTGAAGCACCTAAAGGAAACTCGCACAAACACAGGGAGAACATGCAACTTCCACACAGAAAGGGCCATGAAACAAACCCCGGTCCCTCTTGTGATGCGACTGTGCCATTGAGCTGCTGTGCCACCCCCTATCTAACTCTCCACTCAAATTTAGCCCACTTAGTGGGAGTGGGAGAGAGAGAGAGAGAGAGAGCTGCTCAGCCTCCTGCTCTTCTCTGAAGTGTTTCTCTCACATCTCACTTGTTGCTTCTGTTACTTCTGTGCTTCTGTGGATAAAATCTGTGGGATGGCACCAAGCCTCACAGGTTGGAAATCTGTCAAAACAATTGAGAGCTCCAGTAGCAATGCGTGTATCGCCTTGTCAGGAAGGCAGCATTGCTGACTGTTCATCTGGGCTGAGCCTGGCTGCCGTTCCTTCCCTATACTGTTACTGACAGCCCTGTTGAAGGGGTTCTCTTGCTAGCCTTCCCTTAGCTTAGTGATCAATCACAGTCAAGCTCCAATATAAAGACCAGCAGGCAGACCAGCACATATCAAGCCTTCTATACTTCTCTTATTTCATTGATTTGTGTTCCTGTAAAGGGGGAATTGACTCAAAATTGTTTCCCCCATAAAAGTGTCTATAAATTGTCTACCAAATAGAGATTTGGTTGGGGAAGGTGAAGAGTGGGAGTGGAGTTTCTGTAGGAAGCAGAGCCTGTTAAGTTGGCAATGTTTGTCAGAGTAACCATACAGGACATGAAACGACACCTAGCTTTTTTGTCTACTTGTCACAGTAGCTCATCCAAATTTGTCATATTCACTATATAACCAGTCCACAAGATTTAAAACAAACAAACAAATCAAATGGTGGTTTATTAGCTGATTAAATGGCTGGTAGGGCAAGCTCACCAGTCATAGTCAAAATGCACCTTTGTTTTTCTGTTGGTTGGTGTTAATTTCCCTCTCTGATACAGGGTACCCTTCGGTGTGCCTGAGTAATTGAAACAAGAGCACTTATATTCAGGAATAAAACATTTACTGTGGAGGAGAAAGACCAGCGTCACTTAGCCTATTCTGTTCCCTCTTGTCTGTCTGTCTGTAAGCTTGTATGTGTATTTGCCTTTTGTATTCTCTAAAAGGATCTATGAGTACAGTACTGACTGCAGGGCTACAGGCACACCCACACTAATGGAGTGTTTTGTGGAAAGCGGTTGTGATCCCTCTCCATCACGCTGAGCTGCTATGTTGTACTTTCTCTCTTCATCTCTCACTGTGCTAGCCAGCTCCACATGGCACAGCAAGTCCTCCCACCCTCTCCATGTCTCTCGCTCTCTCTCTCTCTTACACTCACACACAGATTATGCAGCTAAGCATTGTGTGTGGTCCTTTGATGTGAGAACAAAAGCGCAACAGTGAGTAATGCTGGCTAATGTACGAGAGACTACTACATGGGCACGTATATGCCAGAAATGGAAAGAGAAATTTTGGGAAGCTTGTAGCATTGAAGTTATTCTCCACTTGGTTTGTTCTTCTCCAGTAATTAATCGTATTGGTTTCATCTCACTTTACTGATTTGTCAAGTTCATCATATACTAAAAGTGCATACAATGCATTTCTCTTTGGTAGAGGCAGTCACTGGTGCTGAAACCTAGGAAAACTGGCAACTTTCTGTGTTCAGCTGATTATGTGGCCGTCCACAAAGCTTCGTTCTCAGGGGAGACATTCATCAGTGTGTTGCTTTGGTTTAGGAAATGGAATACTCCAATCTCCTCTCCTCTCAGGATGGCTCACTATTGCATGTACTCTACTCACATCCTTTCACCCGTAACACACCCTTCCACATTTTTTCACTACTTCATACACACAAAACAGACCAAAAATAGTGAGACTGTGGTGTGTCTTTAGTGCATGTATAGTCAAACGGATTAAACTGCTTTGGTCGATTGTTTTGTTGACCTAAACTGCTTTGGTCGATTAATCAATATTTGCTTACAAGCAAATAAATCTGTATGGGTCAACCAATCCATCAACCCAAATGCTTACATCTATTTCAGCCCAAAGATTAAAACACACTAATTGTCTTTTCCCCTTGCTTTCAAAGTCAGTGATGTCTTGGCGCTGTTACAGCTGCCATGAAGATAAAGCCCCTTTATGATCTGTATATTTTACACAACTTTTTATTGGGCACAGAACGTCCTCTAGACAAGGTTGTCCTCTGAATATTGAATATATTCCTATTATAATAGTGGATTTTGTATCTAAAGCACAATGGTCAAATGTCTGTTAACTACTGAAGTAGTTCATCCACAAAGTTAAATGTGTGAAAAGCTGAGCTACATGGCATGAGTGGAAAGTAAACGTATCAGAGCTTTTCTGTGAATGTTTAAACGTCTCCATAAAAAAAGGATTTGCAGTTGTAAAAACTTGTAATTAGTGCAAAATGTACCTTTGTGTAAACTGCATGTCAAAAGTAGCCTGCTTTTGTGTTTACTGTATGTGACCGATTGTACAAACACTGTTTGTTGTAACAATCTATTTTGATACATTGCCTCCATTTGCAAATGGAAAAAACCAACAGTTTAAAACCGTTTCTCCACCGGTCATTTATTTAGGGTATGTATTTATATGACCCCTTCCCCCTCACTATCTGTAGGTGTGGTGGAGGGCGACCTGGCAGCTGTTGAGGCCTACAAATCATCGGGAGGCGACATCGCACGGCAGCTAACGTCAGATGAGGTGCGCCTATTGAATCGGCCCTCAGCATTTGACGATGGCTTCACCTTGGTGCACCTAGCCATCCGCTTCCAGAGGCAGGACATGCTGGCGGTGCTGCTCACTGAGGTCAGGGTGGCGACCAGTGGATGGTTAAGCCTATTCTTTCTCCCACCATGTAGTGTCTTACATTACCTGTCCCAGTCCTTTTGAACTCCTATCTCCATCATGATCACATTTAAAATCCTGATGCATATACAAGACTGTCTGGCCACTTTTAAACACAGCCAAGTATCTACCCAAAGGCTAATTGGAGTCTATTGATTTATTTATTGGTCTATTTGACAGTCTGAGTTGTCTCTCTGTTTGTTTGTTTTCCCAAGATGCCCCCATTGGCAGTTCATTAAACAATGTCCTTCCCAGGTGTATTTATATGTAGCCTGGTGCCCTATCTAGCACTAATCTAGGTGGATCTTTAAGCTGCATTGGGGTTTTGATGGTGTGTGTTCAGTTTATGCCCTGCACAGACTGCAATTTCAACCATCTTTTGTATTTATGATATGTCAGATTGTGCGATGTGATCAGGATAGAATCTTGTGAGTTGAAGCCTTCCTTGCATCGCTGACTTAAAGATGACAAAAAACGCCCAGTGTGAATGTGGTTTCAGCTCTGTTCACTTCAGTTCAGCCTTAGTTTGACCTCAAAGCCACACACCATAAACCTGAATCCCAACGCTGGCAAAGACTTTTCACAAGGGTGTGGCAAATTTACAGAATGCCTCCTTTCCTGTTCACTGTACCCCAGATGACTGTGTAGGCCCAAATGTCACAGCTTACTGTATTATCCACAAACCCATACTTTGCCCTTAGCTAACCCTCCATTACTGTCCTTGAAAGGTTAGATTAAGGTATGATTGCAGTTGTATTTGCTTGGCGTCAGAGATGATGCAGCTTCATTTTGTTATTAACGCATTTACTCACAAAATCCCATGAGATCAACAGGGAGGAGTCACAAGGGCAGAGGGATAGAGAAGAGGAAAGGGGTTGAAACTTGTCTTGCTTACAGGAGGCCAGATTTAAGCCTGTTATTCTAGGGTATAATAGTTTATATAGCCTCCCCTGTACACACACTGATTATTTTCGTGCCATCATTGATTGTGGTATCCAACTGTTATCTTAAAATGTTATGTTTCACTGGTGTGTCAATCGAGCAAGACGACTGACTGAGATTGTGTGTGTACGTATCTGCCGTGTGCACATGCTCAAGGTCGATTGACGTGCTATTTGCCGTCAGCACTCTGATCCCAGCGCTATGATCCCAGATTATCTGTATTGTGACCTTCTCTCTCTCTCTCATGCTTCATCACTGAGCCATCAAAACATGCCCGCAAACAGCATATAGCTGAGAACTGCTTAAACGCTTAAGAAACATTCTTCTCTTTCCCTTGTCGTAGAGGTTGCCTAGATTGGATTAGTGAAACTATAGTTAGCTGTGACCTGACTGTCTGCAGATCACTGACTCAGCTGCCTAAATGTGATTGAAGCACAAATAATGGTTTTGTAAATATTCAGCGTCCAAATATGCTAGAGCAATGATTTCATTTCCAGCCATGTTGTTTACAAATGGGCATTATTGCAGTTTAAATTCAGTGGCTGTTCAGCAGCTTGTGTAATAGCGTGCGCTCACTCATCTTTTCTCTTCCCTCCCCCTTCATCCCTCTCTCTCTGTAGGTGTCCCAACAGGCAGCCAAGTGCATCCCGGCCATGGTGTGTCCTGAGCTAACGGAGCAAATCCGCCGTGAGGTGGCGGCCTCTCTGCATCAGCGCAAGGGAGACTTCACCTGCTATTTTCTCACGGACCTGGTCACCTTCACCCTGCCTGCAGGTCAGCCCCTCTTTAGCTTCCTCTTCAACCGAGGGTGCTCCCAAGCCCACTGTAGCCTGCTGAAGATGTTATATCTGGATTTTAGGCCTATTATTATATCAGTCACTGCTAAATATTTTTCTTAACACTCAATCTGGTCTGCCTCTTTGAATCGGATTGCAGGAAATGAATCACACAGACCCTGAATGTGTTTTTCAGCTGTGAAGCATGAAAGACTATAGGTGAACACAGCTGCCAGTTTTTTAGAAAGACAGACCTAATTCTAATCATGTGATGCATCAGATGATCAGAAAATAGGCCTCTTAACAGACATTATCAGTTGAAAGCAATAAGCTATGGTCCCAGGCAGTTTGACCATGTCAAGGCCGTGACATGGAGGTGTCAGACTAGCACAGCATGTCATGAATTCCCAAAGGTGTCATTGTGTAGTTTCTCTGTTTTGTATCAGTGGGGCCTGTTCTTCAGCTCTGTAGCTAAAAAATCCAGACGACCCGGCCCCGCTGGCTTGCCAAGTGTGTGGTAGAATGCTTGTTTTGTTTACTTCTGGCGTATGAAATTGCTTGTTGTTGGGATGTTGAAAAGACATAATGCTGCGGTTGTCCGTTTCCAACTGGCTGGAGTTGGAGGCACCTCTGGCTCCCTGTAAGGGTATTGTTCTTGCATACTGAGTATACCAGCCCGCCAACGTTGCGTGTCTCTTTCCCATAACAAAATTATATTTAGCATTTTTGCCAATGTCTCTGTGCAAAATATGATTGATTGCATGTGTACAATGCTATTCCGGTTGAATTTCACTGTGAGGAATAGCTATTATGGTTTTGTCTGTTGCTGGTAGCTAAGCTAAGGATTTCTGTTATGCAGAGTATTCAGCACAATGCGACCTTGGCTTCTGGCCACCATAGAAAGCTGTTCTGTTCAGTTCCACAAAATCAATGCATTCATTTATTGTAGCTAAAGAATAAACTACTGTTGTCAAGGTCCCCGAGCACACAGAGAAAGCCAGTAGCCATTGTGGAAAGGGCAAAACAAAATATGGCTTGAATTGAAATGGACCATGGCAGAAACATTTTCTGCAACATTTTCTTCTGAGTACTGCAACCTTAAATCTAATCACCTCAGCCTGGCATGAACTTGAAGGTGCCGTATTAAAAAAAAGACCTTTTCTGCATCTGTATCTCTTCTTGTACACCTCTTCTTCTTCGATCCAGTCAATTGAGTAGGTCTCACTCTGTTCTGCTCTTTTTGTTCTTGTTCTTTTTGTTTGCAGACATCGAGGACTTGCCCCCAACAGTTCAGGAAAAACTGTTTGATGAGGTGCTGGACCGAGATGTACAGAAAGGTGGAAAATTTACTACATCAACTTCATGATTTAGTGTTGCAATAACAGTCATTGCATTCAAGAGCTATTTCAGTCACTATTGGTATGGTGTGCTCGAATATAAATGGCTTGAGAGAAAGAAACTAGAGGACAATGGCAGCCTGGCAAACGCATGGAGCCCCCTCTCATATACTAGAATGGGAAGGCTGCCGGATACGGGCAGTGTTACATTGCAGGTCTTCTCCCCAGTGCCAACAGTGTTCTGCCTGCCTGCTTGTCACTTTGCCAGTCGGTCTGTCCTTATCGTGTGTGCCACTTGCAGCCACACTAATCAGACTAATTGACTTTTAGGATTTCTCTGATCCCCTGCTGAATGATTGTACTTCCTCCCAGCCTGCACAGGCAGGCAAATGCACTTACATAGCAGTATTATTCCACTGTGCCCTATCTTTCTTAGGTATCTTAAGAATTGTGATATGTTTAATCAACCCAATATGTACCGCAGTCCAGTATTAGGCAAGGCAGTATAGGTACAAAGAGACAGATCACCTTCATACTTTTGTCCTTCTGTTATGGCAAAGCTAGTTTGACAGATGTGGATATGGAGTTATTGCACAGGCCTAAACAGTCCTGTCAAATGCTGCCACCCTTCTGCAGTACAGTTTGTTTTCTTGAGGTCCAATAGTTTATACCACTAAACCAGCAACCTTTAGCAGCGAGTAACACCACTCAACTTTTTCCCTCTCTCTTTCAGAACTCGAAGAGGAGTCTCCCATCATCAACTGGTCTCTGGAGTTGGGTACAAGGTTAGATAGTCGGCTGTATGCCCTGTGGAACCGCACAGCCGGGGACTGTCTGCTGGACTCTGTGCTGCAGGCCACCTGGGGAATCTATGACAAGGACTCGGTGCTCCGCAAGACCCTCCATGACAGCCTGCACGACTGTTCTCACTGGTGAGGCCGGAGGCCTGGGTACTAGGATGGGGTGGATTAGTGTGTGGTGTTTTAGGGTGTTTACCCCTTTCACACACAACCTGGAAATATGTTGACATGCTGAGTCCAGCAGCACAAATTTACATTGTCTTCAACATGGTGGATGACATGACGCTCCAGACGTGGATCAACACAGGTTAAGCCCTTAACTGTCTCACCTAGGACAGCAGAGTTTGACCTGGGTCTCAACACTCAAACCAGGGTTGTTTTACAGGTTCAACTTACTGGGGTCCTTAGTCTTGTTACACTGGTAGTGCAGACTGTGAAGTTTTGTACCTGACAAAATGTCATCAGAGACTTGAGAATAGCTGCAACAATGCGCAGTACAAAAAGGCAATTTTGCACTTTGGCAGCCCCAAGTGGCAGCTTGTGATAATTATTTGAAATTTTGAAAGTTTGAAGGACTTCATTACCCAGAAATCATGTCATGCAACGCCAATAAATTGTGCAGGGGTGGAGATGGTAACAACACCTTTCAAGTCTGTGTGTGACAAAAAAATGCGTGGATTCAATAAAGTGTTCTTTCTTTCTTTCTTTCTTTCTTTAAGTAGTAAAGCGAATCTATGTCTCAATTAGGGGGCATGGGATGGTCTTGTTGCAACCCCAATATGTGATTTAGACTGAGAAGGCTGGTGTATTTTTACATTAAAAGCTTGTGTAGTGCAACTTTAGGTACCCAAGACAAAACATCCATGTCCCTGTTTATCCTTATACTTTATCCCGAAAGTGTGTTGCCCAAGGACACTTCGAAAGGAAGCATGGCTGTTGATGGACACACATTAGGTGACTGAAACTGACATTTCGGGCATTTCTCTCTCTCCACTAGACTACTCTGCCTCCCCCTCTATCTCGGGAGTCAGAAACTTAAGTTTCAATTGTCCCAAGTTGCATTTACCTTTTGTTTATGACTATGTTGGGGATTGAGAGATGTGGCAGAGGTCGGGGTCCAAGGTTGGGATTGCAGGCTTATACTGAGGATGGAGACTATGGTCTGGGAACAAGAGGCATAGATTAGAGCATTAGGCTGGTTTGAGAAGACCAAATTCTGAGGGGATTTATACAAACTCCTACTCCTAGTTTGACGTTGTAAGCACCGACACAACATAAGCCCTGAGACTGATTGTGTGTGTAAGTAATAGCCTAGTCTGACTCATGTCTTTCCCTAAGAGATTGGTTTTTGTCAGTGAGAAAATTACTGCTTGGATTTGTTGAATAATTGCCATCCACCCTAAAACCATGACAGAGCTGGAGGAATGAAGTCAATAGAAGTCACTTGCTTGTCTACTGTCTACTTAGGGAGGTTAAACAATGTCACTGACCATGGTGTGCATGTGTTTATTGTCTCGTCTGCAGGTTTTACACACGCTGGAAGGAGTGGGAGTCGTGGTATTCCCAGAGTTTCGGGTTGCACTTTTCACTCCGAGAGGAACAGTGGCAGGAAGACTGGGCTTTCATCCTCTCACTGGCCAGTCAGGTACATTGTGTACACACACACACACACACACACACACAGAGGGAGGACAGGACCTTTATTGTAGCAGTGTAATCTGCTGAAATGTGACGTGCCAATGATGCATGAATTATGTAAGAAGCTGTACTGCTCTTACCACTGTAGAGGAAAACCTGTAAAGTGCATCCTGTCTGTCATCAGCATTTCACTGCTGTTCAGCTATCACTCATTCACCACACTTACTGGTAACGTAGGGTACTCAAGCCTTGTGCGGCTCCAAAGACATAATATGTGGTTGGGCTGTCATTATGTCCCATAGGATGTGTGAAAGTACAGTAATTGAGTATTTTTTTTAGTTTGATTTTTTTTAAGAATTTGGCTTTGAGTAACGCTGGGGGGCGGGGATTTGCAAAGAGTATAGTATTCAAGAATTTGAATCCTGCTTTGTAGTATTACCACCCTCCAGGTTTTTAACTCTGCCTGTTTTCCTTTGTGTTGTATCTTCTCTTACAGCCAGGGGCCAGCTTGGAGCAGACCCACATTTTTGTTCTTGCACACATACTTCGTAGGCCAATCATAGTCTACGGAGTGAAGTATTACAAAAGTTTTCGTGGTGAAACACTCGGGTACACTCGTTTTCAAGGTGAGCGTCTTTTTGTGGGATAGCTGTTTTGCAAGGGGGAGTGTTTGGCCTAATGTTATTGTGATCAAATGTTGTTCACTGTGGTGTCTGTTCATGGGAAAGAGGTAGTCCAAACAGTGTTGGTTACATCAGGCTCAAGCAGTAGCTGTATACTGCAGCTCTTCCACTCCACTGGGCCTACAAATATGTGACTCCCATTGTGAAATATTTCAAGCCTGCATGTGTCTGCATAGCTGACATAGTTGGCATAACTGTCCCTCATTCCTACTTGAACTAATCAGGCAGTAATTACATTATATCAGTCCAGTGTTATTTAAGGGCGTTTTATCATCACATGACTCAATATTACAAGCTATTTAAGCACAGCATCAGTCAAGGAATACCGCTACTAGCATTCCTTTGTACGTAGGAGTATATTAAAGATTGTGTTATGATGCAGGGAAATGTTCCGCGCACGCATACACACACATCCACATATGTGAACATATGTAAAGCATCACAGCCCGAGTCACCCAGTAAGCGTGGAGAGCAGGGTCCACCTTTATGGCTTGCAGTAAAAACATTCTGGTTTTAATTTGCCTGCTGAGCGAGGCTGTGTAGGGGATGATGAAAGTGCTCTGTAAGGGCCGGCCGCTTGCAGTAATGCCTGCCTGATGGAAGAATGATTTACTGTTACCAAGGGCTGGCGAAAAAGACAGAGAGGAAGAGACATGCATATAGGCGCCTATGGGGAGGGGAGGGGAAGAGAGCTCAGTTAAAATGGTCGCCAGGTGAACCCAGTAAAAATACAATGGTAGACTGTTATGAGAGCCACTGGAGAAGAGAGTAGCTGTTGTGGAGACCGCTCAACTGTGGTTTCAGATACAATGATAGTCATGAGGTGAAGTACTGCTTTCATCAGTGTTGCTTTGGGTGTTACGGAGCTGAAGGAATAGGCAACACTATTACAGTCTGTATTGTGTTTGGCCAGTTTTCAGCACAACTAGTGTTTGTCCCATTCCATAGACTTGATCGTCAACATGTCATGCCATTTCTCACCCTCCCCTCCCCCGCTTCATTCATCAATCCCCTACAATATTCCTTTATTTCCCTGACAATTTTATTTTCCGCTCTGCTCCTTTCTCCTTACTACCATCTTTCTTGTTTCCCCTCTGTCCCCCTTTTTCCCCCCTCTCCCTCTAGGCGTGTACTTGCCCCTGCTGTGGGAGCAGAGTTTCTGCTGGAAGAGCCCCATTGCCCTGGGGTACACGCGGGGGCACTTCTCAGCACTGGTGGCCATGGAGAACGACGGCTTCGACAATCGTGGCGCGGGCGCCAACCTCAACACGGACGATGACGTCACCGTCACATTTCTGCCGCTGGTTGACAGCGATAGGAAACTGCTTCACATTCACTTCCTCTCAGCACAGGAAGTAAGGACCCCCCACTGTGTCTGAGCACTCGTGATTTATATGAGCATGAACCTCCAGACTAAATTTTGAGGCGCAAGTGGTTTTCTCCAGTAGACCATCTATCTAAAGGAGCTCATTGCCATATACCGTCACTAGTGCCAGTAATATAGGTCTGTCTGTGACGCTAATGATGATAAATAAAATGTTTTTGGTAACATTTGCTGACCATATGTAAAGACTAGCTCCCTCCCTCACATGTAATGAGATGTAACAGCACCCTCCTTCCTTTTGCTTTCTCTCTCCATCTGTCCTCCCTCCCCCTTCGCAGATGGGTAATGAGGAGCAACAGGAGAAGCTGCTGAGGGAGTGGTTGGACTGCTGTGTGACAGAGGGAGGAGTTCTGGTGGCGCTCCAGAAGAGCTCACGCCGCCGCAACCACCCCCTGGTTACCCAGATGGTGGAGAAGTGGCTGGATGGCTACCGGCAGATCCGCCCCTGTGCCTCTCTCTCTGACGGCGAGGAGGAGGACGACGACGACGATGAGTGACAAAACTGGAGTGGGGGAGGCGGTCTGTGGGGGCAGGACTCTTCCCCCTCTCCCACACAGTTTTTTTGTTTTGTGTTTTTTTTTTTTTTCCTTTCCAGACACGGACAAACTGTGAAAGCCTTCAGGCGAGGACAGGGAACCACAAGCCCCCGACCCAGCTCCCACTTCTGGCACACACAGGCAATCTAACATACACTTAAATACATTCAGTACATTACCTGGACAAATCTGAGACTGACAGACTCCACTGCTGCAAACACGGATCTGGGGATGGTGGAATATAAAGGATCCTAGTTTACGAACGCTAACAACCTTTGATTTGTTTTGGCTTTCAAATGTAAAAAAGGAATCTATCCATAGATGTAAATGCATGTGGTTGTTTTTAAAAAAGAAGTTAAGGAAATATACCAGCATCGATTCAAATCAACACTTTATATCAGTTTATTATGGGCACTGACAAAAGCACACTTCCAAATTACTGTTTCTTTTTTGATGTTTTTTCCAGTTGTAAGAGTTGGCTTGTTTAGCTTTTTGTTTTTGGATGGGCAGGGACAAAGCCAAGATCATATCTTTGGTTTTGGAAAACCAGAGATTGTGTAATAATAAATATGACTTTAATCCTTATTACTAAGCACTGCACATTTATGAAAAAACAAATTTCTATATAAATATAATTGCTTGAATACAGGTCATATATGAAGCTCTTGAAAAGGGAGTTTTTTCCCTTTTCAAGTCAAAGCTACAGTCACTAAGGTTTAGCACACAGATCATTCATGTTGGATCTTTAGTTTACCTTTTTCCAGACTGGTTGAAATGAAATGTGTGTGTGTGTGTGTGTGTTTCTTCTCCAAACGTATTCTACATATTTATTGTTTGGGAACTTATTTGAGCTATTAAGAGCTTTGATCCTCTGTATATTATTTTTTTTTTTCCTTTTTTGTGGTTTTGTCATTTATTCTTTCAATCTTGATGAAGACATTTTATGTTGCACAGAAACATTCTTGCTGTGAGGAAAGAAACAACCATGACCATCAGTGAAAAGTTTACTTCTGTTGTTGCGTGTGATTCAGTACCTCATTTGGATGTTTAAAATCTGGTGCTTTCTTTGCAGGTGAGTGTGAGAGTGAGACACATTCATTGTCAGCATATTCCCAGAGTCACACTTGTCTCTTCATTGTCTCCTGCTTCCTCTGTGTCCCCTTATTCCTATAGTATATGTTGTCCAGTTGACCCTCATGGTACATGTCATTTCGCTTCCTCTGTAATGCCTGTTTTCCTTTTGTGAAACCATCTTTAAGTTTTGATTAAGGTCGTTGTGAGAGACTGCAACATATAAAACCAAAGTTGAAAAAAAACAAAACACGAGTTGTCAATACTTTTGCTGTGAATGACGTTTTCATTGGTTTTTCTTGCCATTGCGTACTGTAACCTCTTTTTGGGTGTTTCATTCTGGTCATACAAACACGTTTTGAGCATCACCTGTATGTTGCTTTGTATTTATGCAATAGTTGCAGCTGTGACTATGATGGTTTGTGGATTTAGGCCTGACCTCACTATACAGAGTGTATCACAAAGGACAGGCAAAATAAGGAAAAAAAAATAAAGGAAAACCTTTTTGAATGTCCAACTAAGATGTTTCCTCCCTGATTTTCCTTGGATACCAATGATGTGTTCAGTGCTTCAATGGTAATTCAGTGAAATACAAAACAAAATCAACAGTAAACTTGACTAACTGTATCACTGCCATAATTGTAACTGCTTTTGTGTGGCAGTTGCATTATATAAGTGATACTGAAGAGCTTACATCAGACAAACAAGTTTCTAACTTGGCACAACATGCATCTAGGTTTCAAAGGTTTCAAGCTCCCTCTAGTGGATGGTAAATTTATGACATTTCTCAGAGGGTCAATTGAAGGTCACCGTGTTGTGAGTGGACAGGAGTCTATATACACTAGAGCAAGAAATGAAGATAAATTAGGATAGTGTAGAGAAAAAGAAGACTAAACCAGAGGTACAAGCTTTTTGTAGGATACCAACATGTTATGTGATGAAACTACAGTTCAAGCATTGCCTCTGAATTCCGATGGAAGTAGAATATCCCTTTTCCCACAAACATTTCACAGAGCCCGTCATTAGAACAGTTTTATTTATTGTTTTCAGCTGCACTGTATGCTATATGTTCACCTTGTACAAGAAACAAATACAAATACTCACACTAAAAACCAAACAATCTGCTAGCAGCCTTTTCTTGCTAACATAACGGGTCTAGAGGGATGGATGTTGCCGTTGCTCAGAGGCACGATGCCGCCGAGAGCTACAGCTGGCTTTCATTAGAGCAGAAAACAAAGAAGAAAGTATAAGGAGGAGAGGGCGGTTCACATAAGACTATGATTATAAGAACATTTAACAAGGCAATACAAATCTAACAGGACTGCAAAACCTTGAACATCAAAAAACATACGTTTGATATATAAAAAATACCACAATGGAGAAAAAGGTGGAGACATGACAAGCAATCCAGCAATCCGTTTTTTTTCATTCCTGTTCTGATTCAGACAGATTTTGGGAAAAAAGATACATCTGACAAAAGTTACTTTTTTTCCTGAGTCAGTAAGAGATTTACTCTTTTGTTTTTCCAAACCCTTCCCTACCTGTCTGGCTGGCTAGCTGGTGCTGCAGAGTAGGTCCTTTTGATGCGGACAGATCATATTTTTTGCTGGGAGAGTGTTCTCATATTAATAACCAAATGCTATAGGTACGTCAATTCAATGGAGTTTGATAAATCACAACAGCAATATTTACTTGAGGTGACTATCGTTCAACATACAATATAGAACTAACTACGAATGGCAGTCCTTGCTTCACTTACTGGGTTTTTTTTTTTGGTTTAAAAGGGCAATTTATCTCATAGACCAGAATATCCTCCCTGGAACTGGAAACCACATCTATTGCCCCACATCTTTTCTTTACATTCAGGGGCCACCAGCCAAGAAGATGAGAGATGAGCAACGACGGAGTCCAGATTTCTACGGAGACTGTTGATGCCACCGGTGACATCAGGTGACTTTTCCTAGCTATCTGCTAAATATATGTGTAACTTTAAACCCATTCATTTTCTCACACCGAAGAACAGAAAGACAGAAATCATTCACTTGCAACAGGGACACATAATATAAGATAAACAGAAGAAATTAAAAAAAAAAACAATAACACAAACACATTTGTGCTGAAATTACAAAGTGAGGATGAGGAAGGAGGGGAAAGGAGGCTTGTCCAGTAACATAAGAAGTCATTGTCCTTCCAAGCTCATCCTTTGGTAGGTAAGCCAGGGAGGGTGAGCGGGACTTCCGTCCTGCACACGATATTGTCAACATGTCCCAGAACTCAGGAGGAAAGTCCTGGAGAAATGTTCAAAAAGGAGATCAAAACAAGAGTATCACTTGAACCAAAGAAAAAGATAACAGATAGGGGGAAATTTTTCAGATCATCGGCGCATGAGTTCGACGGCCAGTCCCCGCCTTAGAGTGGCAGCGCGCGTGTGTAATATCCACTGTCCTCACTTGGGTTTAGTTGTTTCATACAAAAACATGTGTGAAACGTTGGCCGGCAGGCGGTCCTCTGGTAGTTTCAGGTGGCTATGTCAAGCATACAGTTGGAGGGTTGTGTTGGTAGGTTCCTGGGTATAGTATACATGGGTATTAACCCTGCTTGGCTTCAGCAGTCCTATGGCTCGGTCATGTGCTCTCTCATGGGGTCGCCATGTTTGGAGGGTTGGTTAGGGGAGGGGGCCTGTGAGGGG
>CABFOQ010015318.1:5646-23929 GCA_900660455.1 Gephyroberyx darwinii | reverse complement strand
ACAACACACACACACACACACACACACACACACACACACACACACACACACACACACACACACATGCGCGCATACAGGTCTGGGGCAGTCTCTCGTCCCCAATATAATATTTCATCCACTAACCCAACTGAGGTAAAGCAGGTTGGAGCTGTGGGCTGCTGCCTTTCATCAGGAGTGACTAGGAAGAGACATTTTGCTGTGTGGTATAAAATGATGTATCGACCGTGGGTTTAACCGAGCTCTGGATTAAGATTTGCACTGATTTGAAAGGTTACTATGAAAATTAGATTTGATCATGTCTGAACTCTAGATGACAGTAATGGAAAAAACCCTGTAATGTTTCAAACATTAACAATAAGGAAACAAGTGTACAGCGGTTCGTGGGAAGGACATGGCTAACAATCTCAAACGCAATTGCACGCTTTAGTTCTTTTTATCCAGTCTAGCTGAACACCTTCATGACCCACAGTTTGCTTGCTGAAAAGAAAAGTCTTCAGGGAAATACTATGGGATATGGAAATTAATGTTGGATGACAAGACAAAAAAAAATGTACTTGACAAATTACTATTGCCCTCATGTTTCTCCACAAAAGTTCAACCTTTATGTTATTTTAATGAACCTTAAAAAAAATATATAGCTACAGTTAAGTGTCCACCCTTAAGCTGCTTACAAATACGACAGTCTCCCTGAGAGGCATCATTAGGGAAGATCAGTCAATACAGCCCTACTTGGAAAATAGTTCACAGAATAGCCTCTTACATTGATGAACCAGTCCATGTGAATAAAAACTAGGTTTGACCAGTGAACCTTAAAATATTAGCCATTTATACAGTTTTCCATGTGTTTCGGTCTGATGGCAGCTAGACGGAGTAATTTAAAGGGTGTTTTTAGGAGATGTAATCAGAGAAGATAATGTTTTTAAGGGAAGGAAAGTGGAACAATCACATGTGGTGAACATAATGCTGCTAGGAAACACAAAGTCTCCTGTGCAATGTTATTACACTAAAACAACATCATTAAAGCCAAAGAGGGGAAATGCATAAAAAAGTGCTTTGTAGAGAACTTTTAGCTTCCCACACATGCTCAATTTGTACAAATTGGGCATACACCAACTTTTTCAAAAGTGGAAATAATTGCTCGGACAAATAAAAAAAAAAGAAGTCAAGGGCAGTAGTAACAACCATCAAGGATAAACTTTGGTCCTTGGAGCGTAAATGTATTGAAGTAGGGAGTGTGGTATCAGGCTCACCATGGCTGATTACATAGCTTAATGGTCTTGGCTTCACCTTTTGTTTTACAAGCCCAAATGGTCCCAGTGGTCTGATAAATCAACGGCATATCGAGTCAGATTGCTCCAATGAACTCTTACCATTCCCAGACTGCTAACAAGAGGCGTAGACCAAAGACCAGGCCAATATAAACACCCTCCATCCAGGAGGTCACATTCAGGAAAGTCTGATTTTTCTCTTTTCTTGCTGATGAGACTCATGAAGCACACGTCCCAGCTTGAAATATACTACTGTCCCGTTGCTGGAGATGAAGTCCCAAAACAGCTGTATAAAAGTTTATACGCCTCGGCACTTAATTTTTAATAAAGCACAACAAAATACCAAGAAAACACCCACTGCTCTCCATGTGGTCTGTGGGAGAGGATGGAGCTGTTAAAGGTTGCTGCTGACAGCTCAACAGACTGCTCGTTATGTGTACAGAGCAGACCTGCCTGAGAGCTCGTCTCATGCTAAATGCTATCATGAAATGTAAACAGTAATGTGTTGTGGGCAATGTCATCAATGGCTAGTTCCACGTGCACAGAGTAACCCTTATTTATATCCTCTCATCTTATTTGATTTAGGTTAAGATGTTTACATGCACCTTTGACACCCTGCAATTGAGCATCCATGTTTTCATGATTAAACCAGTTAACAGCGTAGTCCTGTCCACCTCCGGGGTCTCATCCACAGACTGAACGGTCTCCTAGCAAAATGATTAGTAATATAATAGTAAATATTGATCATTGCCATGTTTTTTGTTGACATCAACATGTACCCATAACACTGTGAGTTTGCGCAGACATTGAAAACCAATAGTGAAATGAACAAGATGTTATATGCCAGAGCAACCTGTTTAATATCAGAGTAAGCCATAATGGTAGTATGAGCTTAACAGGGTTGTTCTAACCCAGTTATGACGTTTACTTGTGTCAAACCAAAACCAGGTTACTTGAGTTGAGTCTTAACCGGGTTAGGGATCATTTTCTGTGCATGTAAACGTAGCCAATGATAGGGCTGAAAAACCTCCATTTGTCACTGCACACAGTAAAGCTTGTGTTCATGTTTCTTTCATTCACACACATTCCCAGATCCAGCAGGCAGCATGCCAAGACTGAGAGGCACAGTTACAACCGTCAAGAGATGTCTGCATAATAGAGAATATGTTGAGCACAAATAATATTTTTGAATGTGAAGAGCTCAGTTGACACTTCTAAGAAGTCATACAATTTCTTCATGGGAATTTGAATACGCTATGAGTCATGAACAGGCTTCTAAATCATAGTCATTTTTAGAGATGTTGATGTTCAGGGACTTAAGACCCCGGGAAAATGTGATGTTTTACAGACTAGTGATCTGCATCTTGTTAGTGACCAGATCTTCTTACTGTCAATAATGCGATCCAATTGAAATACTAAAACTCAATTGTGTAATTGGATTACTTTCAGTTATATTGAAAATATGCACAAATATTTTTCAAAGAAAATGCAGTTTACAGTTTATTACAATGACCAACTGTAACTCAAATTTCAGTTAGACATGCTATCATTATCTTTATTATTATAACTGTTACCGACAATATTTTTGTGTCTGCAATCTCCCAGTCTAAATCAGCCTAAATGCCTTTTTTTCCTTTCCTGTTTGCGAGTAAATGTAAAAGTGAGTTTTCAAAACTAACTGTAACCGATTACCAACTCTGTATTCAGATTACTCTAATCCAATCACATGTAATCTCTTTCATGAACCTGCATTAAATTAATGTTTTCCAAGACTTGCTGGTGCACTTGGCTGCATCTCTTGGATATAACAAAGGGAAGTTACTGTGGGCCTCTGTAATGAGCCATGATAGTGGAGGTATTTTCATGGAGAAAATTCTGTATAACATTTGATATGGATTAGTGACCATCAGGAGTCTATGGAGGTCAGCAACACTTTCAGCCAAGGTCGGATGTGAACTCAACTGCTGGCAACTGACTTCAAAGTGTTTTTGCAATGCAGGGAGAGTGTTTAAATCCAGACAACCATGATTCTGCTTCAAGTTACAATAGTGTAAACATAAATTCCTGTAGCAGAAAGCAGTATGAAATTTAATCCCCCATTTGAGATATTTTTTTAGCTGTGTGCACAAACTGGGCTTGACATGCTCCATCATTCTTTGGCCGTTGAGATCTACTGAAACTTGCATTGGAAATGACAATTTAACTTCCCTTGCTGACTCCAGTGCTCTCCCCTCTCCATAAGAACAATCAATTGCCAGGTTATGAGAAATCACACTGGTAGAGGAAGCAAACTGAACATAAATTCACCGAATGGCCAAAGGCGAAGAAAGCAGAAAATGTGCAGTCTAATTCTGAGCTTAAATCTCAAAGAATCAAGACCAATTTTAATGATATGTAATTAAGGCCTAAACAAATTTTCCCCAACGGATACGATTAATGGGGAACTTATTACGGGCTATGGCACCCAAGGGGGTAATACATTCATACTAATCTCATGGCTGTCAGCCTAGGGGCTTCAGTGCTATTGAAATGCCTTCATATTAAGGGTAAGGGAGGACAGGAGGTAGAGAGACTCTAGGGAGTTCAAATTAGAGTACAATAAATTAGCAAAACTGTTGCTTATGAAGTCAAGACAAATGACAATCAGGAAGTACACAACATGTTTTGATTAGCTCTACCATACCGGCAAATACCAGCAATATTAGACGGCGAGACAGACGGGTCAAGCATGTTTATAGGGCGCATTCATCACAAAGTGCTTTACAGAAAGAGAATAATAAAACCAAGAGATAGAACAAGTACAGCACAAACTCCAAGAAACAAGGCTATAAATATATATATATTGTGTGTGTGTGTGTGTCTGTATCTGTGTGTGTGAGTGGCTATGGCAGTACCGGGCAATACCACAGCAATCCGCAGACAGACAGCAACCGAGGCTAAGCAGTTTAGGAGCGTTACATTCCATATAATGATTATGTATCACCGGCGTATGACAAATCACCACTTTTGGCATTGTGGTTGCATTAATTGCTTGCACACAACCAGCTCCATTACCCCGGCTGGGCGGAGTTAAAAGCGTGCAAATAAAAAGTGCCTCTCAAATCCTTCAGTCTGCAGACAAACTGGAGACAGTGGCATTGACAAAAAAGTTAATGTCAGAAGAGGGCCGATGATTGATGACTCCTTACCTGGAAGCTTCTAGTGTGTCTACAGCTCAGACACATTCTTCACACAGAGCATAGAGCACATAGACATTTGCTCAGGTTTTGATATTGAGATCTAAATGGTTTGCATTGTTTGATGTTGGATTTTGTGGATAAATTGTGGTAGAGTCGCTTCAAACATACAGTACATCTTCATCCTCAAATGCACATCCATTTTTATTCCAAACCTTTCATCTACTCTCATGTATTTCAGAGGTTGATATTCGGTCAATAACATCACCACTCTGCAGTCACTTAAGACATATACAATTTCTCCCCACCTCTTTTATCACTACAATACCTTTGATGGAGATCATCATTAAATCCACAAACATCAGTTCAGTTCTGCTTCCCAGTTAAGTGGGTAAAATGGCAGAAAACACTTGACTTTAATAACCCCTGAGTAAAGGTGGTCTCAAATCGAAAGATACCTGCAATAATTAGGATCCATTTTGGTTAAGCTACCATGAAGTCATTAGCAAGTTAACTGACTTTGTGGTCTGGGGACTGGGTGGTAAAAATATTTTTAGAGGGCTTTCACTGATTAAAAAATGAATATTTCCTTGGGAAAACTGAAATAGAAGACCTTGCCATGTCAAACATCACAGACGATAACAACAAGCGACAGGCTATTATCATTGGTGCCATGCCAATGGCTGGATGCTAATTCAACAGAGTTGCCAGTTAATTTCACCCTTTTCTTACTTCAAATCATCCAAAGGGGTTTTCTGGCTCCTGTGTGTTTTTATAACATCCTTCATATTAAATGGCTTCATGGTTACCTCAGATGTCAGGAGATGAGAACAAGATGTTAAAGGTCTCAAGTATCTTAAAATGTTGCTATCAATAAACCTTTGTCAGTGTGTGAACGGGTTGGTTTTAAACCAGAGTAGTGAAAAAGAAGACAGAGCTCAGGAGTCATAAACTTAATCTACAACTCCATGACTGAGGAACAGCTACGCTATAGTGGGCTGTTGGCCTCAAAACCCTTAAGTAGTATCCAAGATAGTATTCATAGAAATGTTTAGAAGAACCCCGACTGTGCTGTCTCAACTTTATATGCTCATGCTGTTGAATTAAAGGGGACTGAAAACAATAGATCAACAGAGTAAATATTTCACCACTAACAGTTATAACAGCGTTGCATGTAACGGGAGCAGTTCTCCGTAAGTGTTTCCTCCTGCTCAGTGATGAGATCATTTGCACAATTCATCCATACATCCCGTTGTTGTTTGCATTTTTGTCAATAATACTCTGTTTCCAACACTGCGAAGAACTTCCCCCATTATTAACAAACAAATTGCCCTACGGTTCTGCATGAGGGAGGGAGAGTAGATGCACATGGCTCGCTTTGCCTCCTAAACATCAAGCTAATGGGCTAAATTGCTTTCAGATTGAATGACCTGTATTCCTGCTTGAAAGCGAGGAGAAAATTGATAGAGCAGATGATGGTGGAGACGTGAGTTTGAATGGGCCGGCGCAACAATCACCTGTGTAAAACCAGACAGGTAAACCTCCTAATTTGTTTACCAGTCACTGATAATGCAACATATCTATCATCTCTCTGTTGCGTTGTTGCTGATTCCACGCTTAATGAATGGCTATGCTAGCCATCTTTTGAAATCGTGGTTTCCCACACACATCTATGCCTATAATGCACAAATGGTCTCTCTCTCTCTCTCTAACACACAAAGAGGAATGAAGATATCCACTAGGGGCTTCATGCATATGACTTCAGTGTGTATGTAATCCACAGAGACTTGCCTGTGGAGGTGGAACAACACCGGAGGCAGACATGGATGATTTATCCCACTTGTTGACTTGCCCTATTGCTAAAGATATAGCAAGATGAAAGCTGCAAATATAACAGGGGGTGGTGGTGTTTGATTGCTAAAAAAAAAAGTGGGTAGAGGAGAAAAAAAAAATCAGAGAGAGAAGAAGGGAAAAGTAAAAGGGAAGCTGTATTTTGCTTTCTCAGAGGAGACTCTTTTGTGGTGAGGGAGCCTCCCGGAGCTTGACAAAAGGATCAACACCAAGGCGTCATCCTCCAAAACAAATAATGAATAGGAATCTCCCAAAGCCATATTATTCAAGAGTGTTCAACAACATATGTTTTCAGTCCAATAATTCCATACTTACACAAGAAAGGCATTCTCGGGAAACTGGGAAACTGGGAAACTAGGCAATGGTAATAAAAAAAAAAATCAAGTGACATCCTTTGGTGGTTACACCACAATCCTCAAACAGCTTTGTCTTTGGGGCGAAGGGACATGCTGACTTTTCCATTGCTAATGTGTTTTCCACTGCCTTTGTGACAGAGCCGGCATCTGTGTCAAATTATGTCCACAATAGTGCAGCAGTTGCAGATGCATTGTATTTTAGTTTACTTGCTACAACACTTTGCATATTCCCATAAAGCCTGTTGTGTGTGTGTGTATCTGATACAAGCCCAATCAGAAAACACCTAATAACATTCACAGAGAGTAATCAGAGGGATATGTTGCAATCACTGCTACACAGCAAGAGTCCTGCTCTCTGGAAACAGCATGAGGCCTAGCTATCGCACAGCAAGGAGTACACCCTCCACTCTCAAAATCAATGCTTTTTTCACTTACTTATTAATAAACAATTAAGTTGCAGAAACTATATGCTAACACTTTGAATTAAGTTGCCCTTTAGTGCTACAATAACACTGCAGTTGTTGTGATGTGTCTTAACACAATTATAATCACATTATAACAATGACAATGGTAAGCAGCATTTATAAGTTAAGATACTCAGCAGTGGGAATTTGTGTGTGTGTTTGTGCTTCTGCCACTTTGTAGTGTATTAATTGTAGACATGATGCGTAACAAAAGTAGTAGCTAGCTTCATTCTTACTGAAGATGACTGAAGGCTTTTTGTGAATTCATTCCCAGTAATATTTGCAGAAGAATACGTTTCCTTTGTAATTGGGTGCTTTCTGCCCCAACAGAGAGATTGAAATTTTGCCTTGGAAATCTTTCTCTGTTGTGTGTGTCACATTCTTCTTTTTTACTCAACATTCTTGCAAGATAAAATAGATTTTCTGAAGCATTAACAATCCCTTAAGAACATCTATGCCGGTTCCAGTCTGACTAAAGAGGCAGCAAAGGACTTGTTAATGTTTGTTGGAGAAATGATTCATCAAAGTAGGGATAATAACGAAACAATATGGTACCAATTAGCACGGACAATTACAAAAGCATAAAAACCTTCAAATATATATTTAATTTCCTTGAGCCAGACAGGGGAAAATATTTCTTCAATTTTACTGGGTCAAAATATATTAAAAACACAGATATAAGTTGACACCGACCACCTTGAAGCTCCAAAATTCAATCCTTTGTCTATATTCTTCCAGCCTTGAACAGATGGTGTATACTCAAAGCCAGACACAAATGAGATGAGAGCCACCACCTTAACTTTGTTTACAATGGCATCAAACCAAATTTGAGGGAAGGGGGGGCACCTAGACAAATATTAGTTTTGCCCAAAGACGTTTTGGCTTCCTGAACTGTCCCCCAGCAGTAACTTCAAACCCTGCCACGTTTCTTTTTCAACAAGTGTCCCGAAGAAGGAGCGTGGCAATAAACAGACATTGGTACAGGCAGAGGCAGCAGTACATTGTCGACCGCCTGTCTTTCTATTCAGAAAGACAGGCTCATCTGTCTCTCACCAGATCCTTTCTGAGTGCCGGCGGAGAGCAGTTAAGTATTTTCTTCTCCTTGACCCATGACATGTGGCTGCCGGGCTCCCAGGCTGAACTGGAGGTAGAGAAGAGGGAAATCTCTTGGCCAGACCAACGGAACATTGTCCTGTCAGCACGCCGGTTATCTGAAGAGTCCCTGGCTTGTCAACATGGAGTTTGCAAGCTGATGATGTTGCTTCCCCTCTAGAGGGAATGAGGAATGAAGGCATTTTGTCTGGTGACCTCCTGACCCTGAGCAGAGGACATAGACGTAATCTCCTTGTCTAGCGTCTAGCTGCATTGTACTACAGATTCAAATTAGGAAGTGTCCAATTTTTTTCCAATTTCGGTGGCACTGAAGAGCATACTGAGTGACAGCTCTGGTTGTAATTCTATGTTTCTATCACCTTCTTGTCAGTTGTCCTTGAGGTATCATTATGTGCTATAGAAGATGCCTTGCAAGGAAAAGGAAAACACTGACGTTATTGTGATTGAAATGTTGCTTTACTTCTCAACATCACTTTTCCAAGGGCTTTTTCAGCTCTCTGCATATGCTCTCAGTTAGAATGTGCCACGTTAATCTTCGGAGCAGCTCTTAAAGAAGCTGCAGTTAAAGGAGCTGAGTTAAGGGATCTAGAGTCCAACATTGTGTTTGCGTTCTTGAGATGTTTTTGATTACACAGCTGCCATTTTCACTTAGAATTAAAAGCCTCAATGAAAGGTAAATTAAGCAAATCATTGATGTGGAATATTTTAGCAATGTGTGAAATCAGTAAGCAACCAAGAAGGAAATGTATAGTCCTCCAACAAAGATTGCTATGATTAATTCTCAGAAGATAATTGCTACAGTATGTCTTATTCCCGTATTCATTTACTTAATTTGATTCGTTTTGAACGGCAGAAATGATTCAATTTCCTTTTATACAAGGAACATGTGGCGAGAACAGGCATTTGGAATCAATGGGCTTGATTATACGGATTTCTGGTTTTATACTATATATCCAGGGTAATCACAGATACTCCTCTTGCCACTAACAAGCCAAAGGCACAATGTGAGACAATGTGCAGAGTGACAGACAACACTTAAAGGTTTTGTGGGTGAAGACCTTTTGGGGCAATATCTCAATATCTCAGTAAATGAACGAGGAGTCTGCGCGAGGTGATGTATATATGTCTATAGTGTATTCATTCACTCATTAGATCACATTATCTTTTGTTAGTTAAAAAAAAGGTGCAGAGACAGACCCAACAGGCCAGGTTAGCATCCACCCTGTCTCAGAATCTGAGTATTAGCTTTTCTATGTTGCTGCATTAAATGAAAGTGAAAGTGTTTCCTAACCAGTTCGAATGCCATGTGCCTAGGGATGTAACGAAGGTTTGGGACACAAGATTTTACAATAGAAAAATGTGGCGAAATGCATCATGGAGTTGAACAAAATTCAGATTCTTTTCTCTTTTGCATTGTTTAAAGACTAGAGAGGGCAAGGCTAGCAAGTCTTAGCTTGGGGTCATCACAGTTTTGGCGAGCCCAACTGAACCCGTTACTGTTTAGATGTACTAGGCAGCAAGATGGACTCAGGTTGAACAGAATTTGAGATACTTGACACTTGGTCATGTTTTTAGTCTGCTGTGTGGCAGCATTTTATTTCCAATTGTTGCCAAATAAAATGGCAACAAGACAACTGATAAGAGAAACTGTTTGCAAGTATTATGAGAGCCTTGCTTTATAGGTAGCAATAACAACACTCTGCACTATGTACAACAACATCACAGTGAAAGACTCCAGGCATTGGTATATCGTTAAATGTGATGTTTGAGTCTTAAATATGGTTTCAGTCTTGCGTAGCTGTTTCTCTTTGGACTCTTTTTTTGTTTTGATTTGGGGATGAAATTGGTCTTTATTAGAACTGCCATTAAAAAGACCGAAAATGTTTTAAATTGAACTTACATGTTCATGGTTTGCACTTTTATTTTTGTTTTCCCTCAGGAATAAAAAGGGATATTATTTGCGACAATATCGAAACTGTGAACCCAGTAATGCGTCTTGAGCCGATCTGTGAGCTGAATGTATCGTTACATCCCTACTTAAAATGTATGATTACTCCTCTAAATTAATACGCTGATGCTATGGCTTTCCGTCTCACCTTGCCCTATCAAAGTGATTGAATTCCCTTGCAGTAATAACTTCTAACTCCTCACTCCATCCTAAAGTGGGACAAGCCGAGTTTAACAGGCTACAGCTAACAGCCTTGAAGGTGAAGGTTTTTACAAATACTTCATCTCTCTTGAGTTTATAGGTGTCAATAAATGTAAGTACCGAGTGTTGTTTTCAAAGTGAAAGTGAAATCAGCAGTTTGTCCTGAAAGCTTCACGAGGAGGTTGAGACTTATTTCCCCTGTAAACTGTAGGCCACACCAGCATCTCATTTCCCTCATCCTTAGCTATTGTCCAAAGATAATTTAATAAAAATAGATGTTATAGCTCAGTTGTAAAATATAACCGTTGCCTATTGTTTTCAAGTTCACATGGGTGTCAGAAGCCTCGTAATCTTGCCGAGCTGAGCTGTCAAGAAACAGGCATCCCCAGTCCCCCCTGCAAACACATACACAAGTTCAAAAAAATGTAATCCATGAGAAAGATTACCTGTGTTGTGGCTCCACAGTGTTACACTCTCCCAGCAGTCATGAATAATGTTATGATCAAAAGATACAAGTCAAAGACACGTGGCAGGATCTTCTTTGGAGCGATGTGGACAGCCTAAATAGGACTTATCATCGTGGCAGCATGCCGCGCATTTAACGGCGACAGGCACGCTTCCACAGACAGGTGTGGTGCACAGCCACTGGTGATGTCACAGCATGACTAACAACAAGGCTGATAGGTGCTGGCAGCACTTGAGCCAAAATAATACAGGGCAAAAACTCCACCAGATGGGAATACTGGAGGAAAGTTCCACTGCCAGAATCAAGTTTGACTGAAAAGCAATAAACGCGGAGGAGTTGTGCAAGAAATTGAGGCTTGCAGCAGAGGGCTTCGTCACTAGCCTGAGCAGCGGCCTCCATAGCTAAGTCATACCACTTCGTCTCAGGCTTAGATAATTTACGCCATTCAGTGGGTGTTATTATCACCCTGCCTCGGATACTCGTTCAGGACGGAGGGAAGGCACAATTTTATATTCTGGACAATTTATCATTTATCTGCAGGGAGAGAGTGGGAGAAACAGATAGAGAGAGGTGGAAATAAGACACAGACACTTTTCCATTTCATTCCAGTCCATTTCACATCTGAAATGTAGGGTGAAGACAAGAGCTCAGCGCACAACATTCATCTATAGTGTATTGGGAATGTACTGTAGGTACAGGAGGAGATCGTAAAAAGACGGGCAGAGGCTGGTGAGAAGCCATTGTCAGCAACAGTACAATTTATGCTCAGTGCAGTTCCATTGTTCTGTTCGCAGGAAACTGAGGACAGGAGAGGCGAGCGGAGGGTGATGATGTGTGTGTGTGATTGTTAGTACATAGGTGTATGTATGTGAGGGAGGGGGGGGTCGTACATTGGCGTTATGCGGTACATTTCTGTCAGGCATCTGGGGAACATGCTATCGCCTGCTGTCATTGCTGCTTTCTGCTGCCATTCTCCTTTTGCAGAGGGGACGTTTTGATGCATTTTTAATTCCAGTGGTTACCATGGAAATGTAGGTTTTTTTGTCAGCTGCTCTGTGAAAGGCAGGTGCATGGCAGGGACCCAAGGCGACAGTAGTTGAAACATGTTCAAATGTTTCACCGACTGCCAGGGCCCAGAAGCAAGGTCATAGCACTTGTTATTCTGAAGGAGTGAACCTCCTTCTTTAACAAACAATGTTTGTTTCTTACACCTTCCATATCTCGAAATGGAAGGTTGCAAATAAACATACAATTATTCTCTGTCTGCAGTGATTTGAAGAGGTGTCATGTCCTATGCTTTACTGAAAAAAAGATCTGTGTAAAACAAAATAGCAATAATGCAGTTCCTACTGACAGTATCAGCTTGAAATATTGAAATCTAAAAGAGACTCATTAAAAAAGAAGAACTAACATCAGAAAGTGCATTGATCTCCAAAAACGGTGATGCTTCTGAAGAAAGATTTACAGTAACTGTACTGTAAATATTGCAGTAACTGTAAATATGATGTTATTGTTCCATTGATTCATCAAGTTCACACCCTTGAGCATTGCACACAATGAATCACCCCAATATATGACCTGTGAGATAAATGACCAGGGTCAAAGGTCATTGATTGTGAGGCAGGGACATGGGGAGAAACTGCAAGGATAGTGGAATAGAGCCAATGCTCACCAATTGAAGGACAAGAAGAAGAGGGACAAAGTGATCTTGGCTCTAACAGTGGGCGGTTATGAAGATATGTCAGCAGGTGAAGTGGATGCTGTCTGGAAAAAATAAAAAATAAAACCAAAAAAAAACATCCCTTTGGGTCCTCCAAGAGCCTGAGCTACAACACCATATCTGACGAGGAGGCAGGCTTGAGTGTCAGTGCTAAATTTACAGTCTTCCCATTTCCTTTTCAGTTTTTATTTTCGAATCTGCGCTAGAATTATTGTCACCGATGTCAGTTGAGTGTTTGTTTTGGTGATGTGCCAACAGCATTCAAAAGTGTGTCTGAGAGAAATGGGAAAAGCATCACCAAGGAGGACAAAGCATAACTCCACTAAGCCTCAAGGGTCCCTCAGGCCATATTTTAAAGAGGCTAGAGGGTGAATATAGCTGTGTATACTCCGCTTGTATCTCCTATGTGTTCCACTGGCTGGAATTGGCTGACTAGATGCTAATAAGCTTGCTCTGTCATGCTTAGACTGTCAGACCTGGTGCAACTGCATGTTAAGATAAAGAGCCTACATTTGGTAATGCTGAATCCCAAAGGTCCCAGATCCCACTTGAGTTTTAGCATATGAATGAGCATAAGTAATGCAAATGTATTTCCTCAAAAACTTTGCCCGTCCTTCTTCCCTCCTTTCAGACTATCGGAGAAACTTCTCCCCAAACACAAATCCATCTTGTATCCAAGTTGATGTTTCTGCCTGTAGATAGCTTTTGTTCATGGCTGGCTGGCCTTACATTTTGTGGTTGGTGATTGGCAGAGTGTCCAGCGGGCCAGTTCCTTGAAGACTCCCCCTGTACCGTCTAGAGGTCCTCTGCTATTGATTTCCTGCTCGCGCTCGCTGCTTGACCTGCCAATCAATGGTCAGAACAGTGGGATGTCATTGGGAGCAAGTCGACGACGTGTGATGCTTGGCAGACATGTAACTGATGGCACTGAATGAGCAAAACATATTAGGGAGGGAGAGAAAGAGAAAGAGATGGCCAGCAGACAAAAGGAGAACACACTAAACCCTAGACCTTGCAGTTGCGGTCAGAGAAAGTAAAGTTAATCTTAAATTAAAAAGCATCGAGGTGCTTATACATTTGAGGAGATTCTCTGAAATCCAATCAGTTTGGAGAGAAGGCGATGATTCGGTCGTGGTTATTTCTTTTTCTGTGAAGTGCAAGCAAGTGTGACTTACTGTACTCATTCAATCCAAGTACCAAGTGATTAGCTGTAAAGAATAAATCTTCAGAGCAATTCATTTGAACTGCGGACAGTGGAGTGGAAAACTATTGAGAAACATCACACCCCTAGAGTTTTGCTGTGTGATTTCAAAGATGGACTCAAAGGGAGACCGAGAATAAATAAATAACATTTTCTTCTAGGGACAGTGGGTGAAACCGCTCTTTCTAATTCAGTGATTTCGTGGCAATCCCGCTCTGAGTACTCTTTGTATGTACAGCTGAATCCATGAGACACTGACAAGCAATTTTTTTTGATCTGTTATTTAGATTAAAGAAAGTTGTGGCCACAAGAGCTGGATTTGTCATGTAGCTTTGAAGTAAGGGCGACACGAACCTTTGACTTTATGTCAGAAGACATGCCACTTCATTCTCATGTATTAGATCCATATCGTTTCCCTAGTTTCAGATAGATTCAGCAAAGCAGAACTAGTGAGTGAGGATTGAATTCAGAGTTCAAGTGCCATGACGCTCTGGTGAAATGCAACACTGTGTGACCAACACAATGCTCAGTTTGACACAAAGAATACAGTAGTCGCATTAAGTTTGAACTCTAAACGAGGTAAAAGAAACAGAAAAATGAGAAAGAGAAATCTATAAAATAGGCATCATCTACCCAAACCTCAGACATCTGGAATGACAGTTTTATCAAATCAGCATAAAAAATGAAATATACATAACGGCAAAATGAAATTATTAAGCTTGCAATTTCCTTCGTTTAGTTTCCTTGTTGATATCAAATTAAAATTTCTCTAACTGCAAATAGGGCATTTTGTAATCAGCTTTTTTCTTTTTTTTTTTTTTAACATTGCATTATGTTTGATTCATCAAACAAATTTACTGTTTGAAAAAACTCTATTCTCATGGGGTCCCATGTTTTTTTTAAAGGAATAAAGTAAGGGTGTGTACAGCTACATTTTACATTAGTAAGTGATATAACCGAACACTCAGAACCATTAAAAGAAATGAGCATAATGACTTCTAAAATGTAAGACATGCAGGAGAACTCATGTTTCTACGGCTGACGTACAATTCCAAACAATTTCAGTGTAATTTAAAGCATAACTGTTGATGTCGCTAATTACCTTCCGACATAGTTAACAGAGTTAAGCAAGAAAACATAATCAATTTTTCATCAGCTTGTTGTTGTAATGGTTGCTTCTCCCCATTAATGTGTCCCACTCTAATCCTTATGGACCAGTCAGCATGAAATATATATATCTCCATAAATACTTTAATGTTGCGCTGATGTCTGCTTCACTAAAGCTCCAGAAACACCACCCTACCAGTCTGTCAAACAAGGATTTTTTAACCCCCCTTGAATAAAAACAAGGTTTAATAATCACAAGCACTTAATATCCTGTTAATGATCATAGTTCAGTTTCATACCATTAAGATTTTTTTTTTTTTTAAGTGAAGCGAATAGGCACAAAAAACTTTTGACACTCTGCTCTCAATAAGCAATTTCAAACTTTTTTTTTCAATAACTTTGCAAGGATGGCCGAGGCAGACGTTCAGCTGATACAATGCTATTTTGTTGTCAAGGGTACCGCCGTCAGCAAAATCAAAACGTGCCCGCGGTAGACCTAGCATCAAGATGTCTGCAAAGGAAACACTTTACCCACAGCCTCACTGACAGTTATGAGAAACCGCCATTAGTGCATTATGCATAATTGTACATGCACTACTATCGAGTGTCAGTGAGAGACAACGGGCAGAGCAGCTCTCTGACGACTATGGCACATTTGTTATTGTGAACCATCAGCAGTTCTCTATGTAAATGGAGTTGCTACAAAGGGCCATTTTCCAATCTGCTGCCATGAAATCACTCTACCTAGCCCTGGTAATGACCAACCTTGGAGATGGATTTACACTCGATTTATTTTCATGAAAGACAACAGTAGGTGAAATAGAAATCTCTGTCCTGGACAAAAAGTTCTTCATATTAAGATTCATATTTGCAGTATTTTTTTTAATACACAGACAGTATGTAGACTGTCTTTCTTGGTGATGATGGATTGCTGGAAATATTTAAGTAAATTGATACTATGCCACGCTCATTACTTTCAAGACTATACCTATAAAACAAAATGTAAGTAAAAAAAAAAGGCTCTGAGGTTTTCTCTTTTCTCGAGTTGCATTTCAGTTAAGTCAGCAGCTATACCACTAAATGAAAATATTTAACAACTCTTTATAGGTGCACAGATTATTGATTGTCGGGAAGACACCCATGCACATGTACTAGCCAAACACACTTACTCTCTCTTTCTTTAGCTCTCTCTCTCTATCTCACACAGATGTGCATGTGAGCAGGAACATACATGGTCACACACAAGTGCACATGCATGTAGGCACACGCAGAAGAAACCCATATGTGGAGCAGGTAGCCCTATCAAGGTCATCTTCACGATAAAAAAAAAAAAAAAGATCTCCTAGGAACACACTCCCACTCCTCACACACACATCTCATAGTCTTTTTGATCAGGGTCTCTGTGGTTACTTTGATCAACTGCTTATCATTAATGATTGGCCATGATGTGTACGGTCCAGTGTGTGATTAGACAAGGATAGAGAGGCATGGCAGGACGTGGGGCTGTAGGGCTGCGGGGCACCCTTCCCATCAAGACGTGCTCCAGTGTAATTAGACATTAGCTCCCAGCAGGAAGCCTGCTAACATGAGCTGAACTCCGATTAGAATGATTATCAGAGATAATTCACTCTAATAAGCACATAACAGACCATGAGACTCACGCAAGTAAAGGTAAAACTGGATGGTTTTGTAATTACTGCTTAATTGGTACACGCTGTTTTCAATGCAGGATTTCAAGGAAATTTTTAAAATAACATTTACCATTTCATGAAACATTTTAAGGCCTTCCTTAAAATATTAATTGGTCTTTTAAAATATTGCACAAATATGATTTTCATTGTTAATTCAAAAATTTACACATTTTACATTTTGCTACTATATTGAGCATAGAATAAACTATGCTATGCTACATTGCCAAACTCACATCCACGGGTAAATAATAAATAAAACAACAATAACAAAAGGTTATTTTTCCAAAGGCACAAAAGAGGGTGATTGAGTGAAATCCATTATTCTGCCACTCCCACTACACGGAAGAAGAGATAAAGTCTGTAAATGTTATATTCTCGTGAAAGCTCAGCCGACACAACATGGTAAAAATGAATTTGGAAGCTCGCAATCTACTCCTCAAAATACTGTGGCAAAAAGTGTCTTTGTTGGAATGAAAAGAAACCTGTCTCCCCAAATGGCCACCTCAGAGATAGTGCTCTATAATATCAGAGACAGCTAAGCGTAGCTTGAAGCTACAGACGTTGACAAGCCAGGCCTGTGGGGACCAGGGGAGATAAGCGTGGCACACAGACAAATACAACACTTGACTTTTCCTTCTCGTCAGCAAGTGTTGCACAGGGATTACAAAGTCAATGGTGGTTCGTCTATTTGAATACAATATCTATTTAGAAGGGTAAAAAAAAGAAAAACAACGTTGCACTCCCACTAGAGTGGGATCAATCATCAACTAATTTTACTGGACTGCTCATGTGAGAAGCGGTTGGGAGTCCAGCCTCCCCAGACAGGCCTTAGTGTGCTGGGCTGCTGCCCTGAAACACTGCATTAGGGTTTACAGGCACGATTAAACTATTGTACTTTACAACACACCCGCGCAGGCACACACACACACACACACACACACTACTAAAATACAATAAAGTGCAAATAAATTGTTTGCTATCTCACAAACCTCTGCTAAATAAAAAATACAAAACCATTTAAACTGATGGTTTAATGAAACAAGAATAATACTACAATTATCGATAAACTGCAACTGCAATTTTCATCAACTCATATGTAACACTGAACAAAAGACAGAGAGAAAGTCCAAAAGAAAAGAGAGAGATAAGAGAAAACATTTTCACCTGCCAGTTGTTGCTCACAGTATATCTCTGTCACCAATAGCAGGAATCTGATAGCGCCTATAAGGACAACCCATAATGGTTTCTCCTGAGGGGGGCTGGTAACATCTACTGCCAGCTTTCTCTTTGTTCATTGCTTCTCCATGTTGGGTCATCATGTCACCCCCATATTGTCACATTTGCGAATTCCTCTGGGTCCCACCTGTTCATGCCTCTCGCGGAACTCAAAGTACTTACATCTTATATAGGAATGTTATGGCACTAAATTGACATTTTGAGGGATTGGAGATAGTGGATAACCCTGACTATTGCTATGGATGTAGAAATCAATTGGAGCCACTCATCAGAAAGGATTGCCTCTGTATGTGTGTGTGTGTGTATCTCATTGAGCCCATGATAAAATGTGAAATGAACTTGTCCAAGGGACGTTCGGCTTCACAAGGTGTTCGAGTTGCTTGTCTTGCTCCATGTTACAGTGAAAATGAAATCTTTCCAGCCAATTATGCCAGCAGCAGTGAGTGCCTTGACACTTCGATAGACCCAGGGAGTGTCTCTGAGGC
>CABFOQ010015297.1:2001-12239 GCA_900660455.1 Gephyroberyx darwinii | reverse complement strand
ACACACACACACACACACACGCACACACATATACACATGCACATACACTAAATAAAGAGCAAAATATCAGCAGTACCTGAGACAGTTAAAGGAATAACAAAGCTTTGTGGGAGATTGGCGCGTTGGTCAACTGAAACACATGGATGATTTCGGTACCTATGTTCTCATCACTTAGTGGGTGAGTTGACCAAACCATGGGCCAATTTCCCAAAACGTTATATCAGGAAGTCCGTCTGCAAGGTGCTTAGTACTATCACAGTGTGTAACTGCTGGATGCTGAGTAACTCTACCAGAGCTCTTTGGAGATTAAGTGGTACTAATGGGGAAAGACCAACATGAGCACTTTCGTCACCTCAAGCTTCCTTACAACTGATACATTTCTTCATCTTCTACAGTTGCATTTTATGCAATAGATACTTTTTGGTAAACTTTTCAGAGCTGCATTCAAAGTAAGAATCAAACAATGCAAACAATTTAAATCACATTATTGTATAATTGAATTGAAATGTTTGACAATTTGCCTTTTTAGAGATACAAGTTTTTCATCTGACAGCAGCCAGATGCACATTCTCAGTGACTGACAGTTGATGACTAACCTCAACCATAGGCTTGTGGTTGGTATTGTGGCTGTGTGGCTTGGTGCCAGTGATGAGGCCGTCCCTCTGCAGGGCCTGGAGGGCCGAGCCAGGGACTGCAGAACCGTAGCGTGACTCGATGACCTCTGGGCGAGTCTGTTTGGACTTTAGTATGCAGATGACATCCTCTCTGGCCTGAAAACACACAGGCACACACACACACACACACACACACATAAATGATACGGCATATTGTGGAGGAGATGTGTTTAAAGTGTGTCCCTGAACACACATGTACAGATGTGCTGAGAAATGAGACATTAAACGTTAAACATGTGTTGCTGTACTGTTTGATTCATTGATCTTCATATAATCAGATTCCAGATCAGCACTCCAACACAGAGCCACTTGCTAAACACCAGCCATATGTTGGCCCATTTCCTCTGGCGTGTGTTACTGCCATTTCCAACCACAAGATAGAGCTATTGTGCTAAGAAATTACAGGCTGAGTCAATCCAAATCAAGCATAAGGCAGTTTCAATTCAAACAGACCCTGTATTTATCCACGATTCATTTCATTGGCTTTCCTTCCCACAATATTGCACTTGCTCATTAAGTTTATAGTTGGTCGAAGGTCAAAGACTTTGGGGTCAGCTCTGCAGTCAACCCAGTAAAGAATAGGAAGGGTAGGGAAGTTGAACCCTAGTCAGCGATGAACGGCAGTTTAAATCCAGAGTGTCAAAGGCTGATAGGTCTGCTTTCTCTTGTTTCATCACTGAGATACCTGGTGCCAAGACCTACATCCATGCAGGGAGTAAGGTGTGAGGGAGATTCCTCCTGCCTGGAAAACCCACCTGAACCTCTCCCTCCATGATCCCCAGCAGTTTGAGCAGATCCTCTTTAGAAAGGTCCATAATGCCCAGTTGTTCTCCAGCCTGTGTGGAATCCAATGGTAACTTTTCTTTATCGGAGATCACCTCCACCTCCAGTTTCTCCTCGCCCTCCTTCTGCTGAACTTTGACCTTTAGGCTCTTTAAGGGCAGACCCACTTCCTGTTCTTGGTTGATGTCATGGGTGCCCTGGGGAACCCCAAGCACCCCATTGGCTGGGCTCTCCACCCCACTGCTTTTGGATCTCATCCTCTACCTGGACAGAAGACAAAAAGAAACAGGAGCATCTTCCTTTAAAACATTCATTATTTTGAAGGTAAGCTTTGGCACAAGTTGTCTCCTCTTGGTATTTTCCCACGGTGTGCTTTCCATGTCATTTTCATATTGTTATTCCTTTCCATTTCATTTTAAAAGGTGTCACACAGAGACTTGTCTACTGGCTAGAGAGAGAGAGAGAGAGAGAGAGAGAGAGAGAGAGAGAGAGAGAGAGAGTAAGAAAGAGAGAGAGAGAGAGAGAGAGACACACAGAAAGAGAGAAGGAAAAAGAGAGAAAAAATGAAAAAAACATGGACACTGTTTTCAGAGTCACAATTTACAGTGAGTTTTATGACTTTGGTCTGGAATATCTTCATATCACAACTCCCCATCCACCTCCTTCCTGACCGACTTTCATCCAATAACACACACACACACAATTATAACTACACAAAGAGGTAGAGAGCATCAGCACAGGGTGTAAGGTCAGCTGTAAGAAAACACCACATCCTACATCTGTCACGTTCCTAATCTGGAGAATGGGCTAAATATCCATGACGCACAATCACCCAGCACTGTATATGTGTGTGTGTGTGTGTGTGTGTGTGTGTGTGTGTGTGCGCGCGTGCGTGTGAGCGTGCATTCCTTACGTCCTGTTCTCTCACAAGGGTTGCGTATCTCATGCTGAGTGTTGACGGTTGGGAAGCACTCAGGCACATTTGTGGCACTCCTGGGTGCTTTACCCGCTGCTGCTGTCATAAAAAGTCTGCATCAAAACTATTATCCAGACCCTGAGAATAAATCCATAGATGACGGACTGTAAATCTAATCTCGCTGCATTAAGAATTTTGTGACAACACGAGTCGCAATGTTGTTGATGTAGCCTACAGCACAGTTGCACTGTAGCCGGGCAGGGAGAATCATATTCTAGGGCTGCGGTGCGTTCATGTACTGTTGAATCACACTGTGCACTCACTGGTCAAACAAGCACAGTGTAGGTCATCGGGGTGGAACTGTGTGTGTTTTATGTGTATGTGTTTGTTGCTGCTTGTGGGGGTGCATGCATGTGTGTGTGTTTATGCTCCCTTTAGTGCATAATGGTCTAACAACAGCCATGGGACACTGAGCAGGTGTTCTCTTTGTGATAGCGTTCAGATATGACATCAGTAGGAGTTTTTAATTCCAAACAGATAACGCCTCCAGCCCCCAAAATCCCCTCCGTTGCACCCTGGTGATGTCATAGCACCCCGACCCCTGATTTGCGCATCGAGACGTTCCGAACAAGCTCTCCAAACTATGTCATGAATTCTCTTAAGTGCACTCATACACACATACGGGGACGCATGCCTGGACACACACACACACATTTGCATTCTGTGGATGTATGCTCTACGTACAAGTACACAGACAAAACATGTATACTGTATGTGCATGGTACAGTGTATGCACACACACACACACACACACACACACACACACACACACACACACACACACACACACACAATAATATCTTTGAGACCTTTTAAACAGCTCGATCTGGGAGGCCTAAGAGTGGAACACTGGGACTGTGAACATCAATAACCACTTGAATCATTGTAACTAGATTAAAACAAGATGTTCAATATGAACTAGCTGTCATTGAAAGGGAATTAGACTCTCTAGTCGCGATATAGGGGGGTTTGGCAACCAGTCCTTCGAAGATTTCAGTTCACCTCGAAGGAAAATGTTTATCTTCTTCTGCCGTAGTGGTCGGTGGAGCTCAGACCCCAGTGGCTTCTAATGACGCCTGAAACCAATCTCTTTGAATCCCACCAGTTTCCAGGAAAAAGGCCCAAGCACATGAAAGGGGAGCGTGCAAGATAGCACCGGTTAAATCTCTCCATTCTAATAGCAAAGAAAAAGCAGCGCACCAGCGTACATTCTTTATCTTAGTTCTGAAAGTTCAATGAGTTTACATTGGCTCCAAGGTGAGGTGGTTTTCACTGGAGATCGACTTCTGCTGTCTGTAAGTATTAGTGTCAAACATGGGCTCCCTACCATTGGGTTAAATGTAGTAGTACAGCAGTCACAAATGCTACAATGCTCATACCACCACTCAACCAGTGCCAGAGAGTTTGAATGACAGAGAAATGCCCAGGGGTGGAGGGGCATTAAAAGGGGGCATAGCTGGGGCACGGGTGTGATGAAACATGTGCAGTACTGTATCTGATACAAGCGGGGTGATTAAGTACCAGTGGCAAAATAGTTGACAGTGAGTTAGGCATCCAACAGTTTATTTATAATTTCTGGGTTGGCGCCATCAGAACTCAGCTATCTGCTTGCCTCATTTTCTGCCGTCACCCCCGTTCAGCAGAGCAAGCAGTAAAGTGTTTATAGTTCTAGTCAAGCAAAGAAGCATCCCAGTGAAAGACAAGGGTTAAAGAAACGGCTTGTTATGAAACTGACCGCCAAAATTGTGTTGACGTCACAGGTCGGCGGTGGAGCGAAGAGGGCAGAGAGGATTCAAATCTTGCTGACCGTATCCTGAAAATATTTTGTCTCCTCCAAACTGCCTGAAACAACACAAAAAAATACTGTTGATGATTTTTTTGTGGAGGGTGTGAACTTCAGCAAAAGCAGTTTTTTTATGGTGGTCTATACTTTGCCAAATGCATTTCCCCTCGAGAAGACACGCCTCTTAATCAAGTTGAAACATATCTCTGTGACCTAAACAATTTAGTTGTTCACATCATCGCCCTTATACTCCACTTTGCCAAGAATAAACATTGTGCTCCTAATGCCGGGCCTCTTTTGGCTATCAGGCTGTATCTGAAACTCCAAGACAGCTATTAGTTTACCTCAAGCACACTTTAATTAAAAGACATTTTGTTCCAGCATCACATTATTGAGTAATGTAATCTACAGGGACATATTGCTACGCCTCAATAGTATTTGCACATTTTGAAAACCATGCAAGTCCAACTTTCCCAGGTTAAATTGATAGACGATTGGACGCATTTCAAGCACGGCTATTCTCGATAATAATCTTTCGCTGCGATTTCCACGGCCCTAATGATGACAAGACCTCCTTGCCTTCCTGAACGTTCTCCAAATGTGTCACTCTCCATCGAATTCCAGCGTGGCGTCGCCTGTGTTTGATCCACCTTGACTGGTCACTTGCAATCCTGATTGTAGCAAATTCTCCGGAGGACCAAATGTGGATTCCAAAGCCACGTGGCCTGCATTCCAGTCTGGCACGCGACATTCCCAGTTGCCTCTATGGAAAATAAAATACAGTTGGCATGGCGGACAATGAGCCTAACACTAACTGTCTATGCCAACCACCAGAATGCCCACACACACTCATGGCATCTGAACCATGCGCAGAATGTTACTGATTGCCCTGCATCCAAAACCCCAGAGCCCTCTAATATGAAAGAGGGGCCTAATACCCAGCAAGGCCCCAGTCAAGGCCTGAGCCTAAATTTAAAGTGGGACCCCAAATCTACCCCCACGGCTTTGGGGCAAGGCTAGTCCCTGGCCACAAGGTCCAGCTGTCACACGGGGGGTATTTATAGGCACCACCAAACACGTGCCTCTGTTCCGAAGTGATAAAAAGGGGCCATAAAACTTGTCGGTGCTCCACAAGTTAACAGATTCCTTTTGATGGCCAACATATAACTTATCTTTATCTTTGTTCTGGACTTTCATTCACTCAAGGTGGGACAAAGCACACAATACAATGCTGTTTAATTGGGACGTACTATAACACCTGTCTATTTCACCAGTCAGGCGTCATCTTATCAGTAATGGGTGGACTACTTTGCTTCTCTGTTCCAGGCAAACTACATGCTCAAGTAGTCCTTGGTTGGGCTAAGGCTAACTCATGTATGACTCAATTTAAACACCTTTAAAATCCAGCGTATGTGGTAATGTGAGGATAATTTACTTGCAGAGCTGTAAAATATAAACAGGATCTGGAATAGACGATGGGTAGTGACACCTACACCGTGTTATTTCTGTGAGTGTGCAAAAGAAAACTTTACTTAATACTTTAACACCACCATGATGCCACCTTGGAGACTCTCAGTGTCGTGCCCCAAGGGTGTCTCGCAGGTGGCATCAGTGTGACCCAGATACAACATGGCATATATGTATGGCATCAGCTACTACTACTACTGATACATGTATGTGTACTATCCCCACTACTGTTTGATGTTATACAGTGTATTAAAGTATTAAGTAAAATAGTTTCCTTCAACACACCCTCTGTTTACAGATCTCCTGAAATACCTGACTACACTACTGCTGAGTAGTCCTAGATTCTGCTTCTCTGTGATGTTAACTTAAAGAGAGGGGAAGTGACAAAGGTCTGGCACGGAGCCAAAAACATTTACCAGAGATGAGAGATGAGGACAGCAGTTGCAAATAATGCAACGGGCCCCTTTTGACACGCTAGGAAAAATGAATGGCTTGATTGGGGGAGTTGGATAAATCCACGCCATGAATCCAATGTGACTAAATAAGGAGTGGGAAACGTTCCTTCGCACGCAAGAGTCTGGCAACTTGTTACACCAGTGGACACTGATAAAATGCAGCAAGCTTGAGGAGCTCTTCTGTCCTGAGAAGAAAAACACAATATCTCGCCAAAGGTATAAGAATTTCAATCAAAACTGAGACTGTGAATCCAAAAGTCAATCCATCTGATATTGAAAGTTCCCATGCAAGGGTACACATCGGTCTGTCTTAGGTTTTCTGATGGATGGTACATTCCAGCCCAGGGACGTTTGGGGGGTCAGATATTACATAACGGGTATGTTCCAGGAAAATAAAGATAAGCAGAGGAGGATGACAAGCTTTCTCTGTTCAGATGGCTACACCAACTCAGAACTATTTGGTCCAGTATCACTACGTTACACTCTAAATTTCAGACATAATCATTGTCAGCAGTCCGTTGACCACAATCTTGCTTGTTACTGTACGAAGTCAAGCATTTACGGTTTGGTGTCTATTAATATCTAATAGCGACAATAACTCAATGTTGGCGACAATGTCGGCATGGCATGCCGGAGCAAAATGTCAGTATAGGTAGTGGGTTTCATCTTGTAGTATTCTCCTCATGTCACACTAACCTGATCCCCTCATTGGAGCCTACCGTAGCTTCAGCAGTTAAGGTTTCGCTAATGAGCAAACCAAGGGGAACTTGGTGTAGTTTACTTAGTAGGTAGTGCTCTGTGTATCATGGCCCATAAAGATGACTTATAGTGAGGAAGAAGACGAATGAACTAGACCTTTTCTTCATAGATAGATACTTCCTGAATCAGTCATTAATGATTTAAGACATATATTAGTTGTGGCTGATTATTAAATAGCTTTATATCTTTATAGATATGCACTTCAAGTGTTGTATGAATCCATATATTCCCAAATACGCATTGGCAATCATACATACAAGTTCAAACCGCTCCTATTTGGGCAATACAGTATGCACCTGACCTTGGCGTGACATTACCCACGTATGTAGAGAGTTACATGCATGTTGTAGTCAGTCACACAACATGGCGACCAGAATGCTGTTCAGTGACATACTGTCACCAGGCATATGGATGGGTGCAGCTAGAATATCAACCACTCATCAGCCCATAAAATAATAAGGCTATGCAAGAATACATGACTCGCTTCCATCTCTCATTGAGAGACTTAAATTCACAATGGGAAACATCGATGTTTCTTTAGAGCTAAACATGTTCAGTTGTGGTCTCAAAACGGGTTGCAATTCCCATAGCAACAGCGTGCATTCGAACTATTGAGGGAGCAGGGCAGGGTGTCTGTAAACTGAAACTGACTTATCAAGCACCAAATTCCTCTGGATGCGCGACGCGAGTGGATATCATCGTTACGCTGTGGAGATCAAGAAAGGGCTCAAGTACAGGCTGTTCTATGAATAGGGACAGCAAGACGACATATGGATGAAGCGGACTCAAATACGGTACTAAGTCATAAGGTCAGCCATTTGTCTGAAGTCCCAGTAGGGAATTCCACAGATTCAAATTCCTGTCTCATTTGGTGATCCTATATTCTCTCTCTCATGAGTACCAGTATCAGTACTGTGTAGTGCATTGAAGACATGTCAGACTGTTTGGTATGGATCTCTTACCACAAGGAGTGAAAGCTTTTAAATGCACCGTTAATATCTTCAGTACCTTCAGCACATTCATGGCGCATTGTTCTCAGTCACCTAGCTGCCCTAGAACACAATATAGACTTCCATGTAGGGTGGAAGAACATTGCTTGAAGTGGGGCGGATACCTATAACTAAATCACAGGCATGTAATGGTGTTTCCAGATCATAAATTTTGTTATTGAAGCTGCGTTAGGCAACTTCACACTGTGGCGGCCCCAAGTGGCAGCAAGGTAAATGTTTCTTTTTTTTAAAGCTTGAAGGACTTCATTACCTATCAGTAAACGGTGCACTTTTCGGACATACATTTCTTCTTCTTAGTGGCTGGTAGAGGTGGCAATGATGAAACAATCTTTTGGCAGCAAGTTCAGCCATCAATGGTGAGTCCAGCTTTCTGTGGATGTAGCGCTCGCTTGCGACTGTCTTGTATTTCAGTCAGTTTTGATTTGTCACTTCCTGTGGGTCGAAACCATTTTCTGCCAGTGACCATACCTGATGCAACAAATTAACTTGAACAGTGTGAATCTACAGCTGCTCAATTAGGGGGATGGGACACTCTTCTCTGTTGCAGCCCAACTTGGTGATTTAGGCTGATGAGTGTATTTTTATATACAGATCTTGCCTGGTGCAGCTTTAACTTGGCATATCATACTATGGAGTGCTTTGCAAAACTATGTAATACTCGACCTGCCATGCTGTAACTGTGTAACTAATCCAAATCTTCACCACCACTGCCACCATCTCTTTTTTTTTGGTGGGTGAGCATGTGTAGTGTTTCATTTTGGTATCCAGCATCAAGTGCTCTGTCATACTAATCATGAAAACAATGAAATACATTGTTGCATGTGAAACAAAAATGTGGTGGGGAATAAAATGTCAGGTGACTGAAAAGCTCTGTCTCACTTACAGGCGTGATGGCTGGTCTTCAACACTAAATGACAACCAACCAGAGGGACCCCGTCATCCCTATTTCATCGCTTTCAGTAAATATACGCTAGCTTTTCCCTCCGAGTCAATGACATCACTGGACAGATGGGAGTCTTTGGCTGGCTGTCATCACACTCCTGTTCACTGGAAGAGTCATGATGATGTCACTTCCCCCTGAGAGCCAGGGAGGAATGGAAGGAGGGAGGAAAGGAAGGCGGGAATATGGTTGAGATCATTGAATCTCTCCCTTCTGTGGAATTCCAAGTGTTTCTCATACCAAGCCAAAAGTCGTTCACCTTCTGCTCAGAAAGGTGCAAAACAGGATTAACAGACAGAGACAGAAAGAGAGAGTGAGAAAGAGAGAAGGAGAGGGAAAAGGAGAGTGCAAATGTCTATTGGCATGGGGCCAGACACATAAATGGAAATCATTAGTTAGTTATCCTTAGTTGCACCATTCCAACCATTTTAACTTCAGAACCTCACCAGTGATAATATTTTACATGAACCAACATGATCTTTACCTAAATTTAGAGAAAATAGCAGAAGATCATTCGTGTGATGCAGGTCTGCTGTTTATAGTAAGCGTGCAGCGCCACTCTGCACACCAAATATCAAATGGTGGAGGAACGATCCTGGGTTGCTATGGAGTTTCAGGGCTTATATTTAAACCGAGGGAACGTGAGTTATAAATGCCACTGTTCTGCGAAATAACCGTCTAAATTGCATTTTTGGCATTCATGACCGACTCATATACCACTGGGGCTGTGCATGTGTCAGTGACAGCTGTTGAGGCCTACCAGGCCTATAGGACAGACACTGACCACTGGTAGCAGTGAGTGGCCGGCTCCACCTCCAACTATATTATGCTTTAATCTTGTAATGTACAGGAGAAAAAATACAATAAAAATCACATCAAAGGTAGAGCTTAATAATGCACACACACACACAAGCCTTACATGTGGAAAGGGTGAGGAGGACTGGGGTCACTGAGGTGATAAGGTGCAGTGTGCTGCAGCCACTCATAAAGAATGACGAAAGCAGGACACTTGAGACACGGTCAAGTTCTCCTCATATGGTGTCTTGCAACTCGCAGTGTATCAAGATCATTAAAACATTTTCGTTCAAATCAGTTTGTGTTTCTTGTTCTTTTCGCACCAACTTTGACTAGCTTCTTTCCTACAGTGAGAGTCCATTTTCAAAAGCACGCTGCATGCGGCACAGGCAGCATGACAACATCTCACACGTGCTTGTCGAAAACGATGTGACAAGTGCTGAAGGTGCACCCACACAGCGTTACGCCACCTATTGGCCAGTGGGACTGCTGAACGTCGCAGCAACGTGCTAGATATCCCCCCCCCCCCACAATCTCATTCCAGCAGTGTGAGCTAACGCTATATCTCACGGCTGAACTATGTCCCTGTCACTCTC
>CABFOQ010015288.1:1283-12889 GCA_900660455.1 Gephyroberyx darwinii | reverse complement strand
CATTACATACTTAATAAAAATGAGCAGCGAGAGCAATAAGTATTTTAAGCAGTTTTTTTTAGCATGTATTAAATAGAATTAACAGAGATTAATTCTTGTTATTGTTATTGAATATATAATTGCCTCAATCACATTGTAAAATATGAATATCTAATACATCAAATAATATATTGATATTCTGGTTAGTTAAGTGTTCGGGGAAGATTGTAGTAGAGCGGTATAGAGAGAGTACAGATTTCAAGACTGAAGGAAGCTGACACACATAGACACACTGTGGTCAATGCAACTGTGGCCCTATTCTTTTCAAGTAAGCACAAAGCGGTCTAAAAAATAAACTTGCCTCAGAATCTACAACCATCAGAGATCATCCAACACATAAGCACTCACATATACAAATACTACATTATAAGAAATGGCTCGAAGTGCTGCAGCATTTACAGGCATCACACAAGTCTCCAATTTATTTACAAACATAACTTGTGTAACTAATACCTTAGAATTTAAATTGGTTTGAAGTTCTGCAGGGTTCCTTGTGCTAAAGATGACATGCATTTCTTTTTATGACCGAAAACACCTAATTATGCTAGAATCTCACCAACCTTTAACTTTCTCCATTGTCTGGACCCAGCCTCGAGAGACCGATCTGAACTATGCCTCATTGGATCTGAATGTGGCCACGAAACGCAAGAAGAAGCATCGGCATCAAGGCCAGACCCAGGACCTGAGCAATCTGCAGGACCGTCTTTCCCAGTCGCTGGTCACAGCCTCCATGTTCCTAGACGTGGAGGCGGAGGTGGTGGCTTCCCTTCCTTCCAGAAACAGCAGTGCCATGGTTTCCCACAACAACATCTACCTTAACAGCCAACAGATAGCCCAAGAGACAGAGGAGAGGGAAAGAGACAGGGACATGAACATGGAAGGGGAGCACATGGGTTGGGAAGGAATTAAACAGCGCGATAGGGGGGGGAGTAGAGAATGGGAAAGAGAGAGAGACGGTGAGGGAGGAATGGAGAGAGAGGGTGGTGGTAATATGAATGTAGGTACCGAGGTAGTAGAGGTAGAGGCTATCCACGATGTCACTGATCATTTCATCAGCAGCTTTAACCATGATAATGGCCAACAAGATTAGGCATACATCCCAGTAAGACAAGCTCAATCTTTCTTTCAAACTGGTCAGAATTTAATTCTAGGGCATTTGATGAGGACATTAGAGGTTCTTGCCTATTATAATACTGCTATAATTAAAACTATGTATTCTGCCATGTAAAACATGCTCTACACCGTTGAGCATTTTCTTATTTGATGCAAATAAACTACCTTTTGAACTTGACGCACTCAGCAACAGTAGAAAAAAAGAGCACCTTTCTTTGTAAAATGCATTGGATGTAATAAACAAAGAGGATATAAAGTGAAAAGTAAGTTCTGTTAGTGGCATTTAGAGCTTAAGGGTCATAGGTAGAATGAGAGAGCTACGTTAGGATAACAATATTGTTTTATTGTTTTATTTGCATCACCATGGGTATATTACCGGGTAAATATAACCAATATATGATTTTATAAATCTATTGAAAGGAATTGTGATAATGGCCATTAGCTTTACATTCTGTGGCTCTAGTGAGCTAGTGTTCTCTCAGTGTACTTGATTATTTCCCCCTCTCTACTGTGTCTGAAGCATAACTTAGCGCCCTACTGTCTACTGAAAGGTAACTGAGCTCAGAAGGGAACAGGGCAGACAGAGGTCTGCAACATCCTGTGTGGCCGCGAACCATTTTTCGGCTTTTTTGCCCAGGGCCTCCTTTCTTGTATGGATTCATTTTTTTCTCACATGCCTTCATGCAAATGTTCTGGGTTTTTGGCTTGAACTGTAGCAAACATACAGTATCTTGTTGGATAGGCACACAGAAAGACACACACAAAACTAACACACCATCCCATATACTTCCATATGATAACGCCCAAACTGAATCAATTAAAAACACAAAACAAAATAAAGTCAAAATACAAGATAAATTACCAACTGTAATGTTTAGTGGACAGTTGTGGACAAGAAACAGTTGATTTTTTCATTTTGAGAAAATGGCCATTGAAGGACTCCTGCTTCATGTATTTATCATGAAACTATGAACCTTTTTTAAAACAAAAATATTCATTTTTGCCATGGGAAAAAGCGCAATGAAACAATTTGCAAAACCTATTATACAGATTACTATATTACATTCATCTTGAGAAAAAAATATTTTCTTGTCATTATTACCTATTTCATAGTTAGTGATATATTACACAATAAAATTGAATGATGTTAAAATTATTAAAAATGTTAAAATACTATAGTGAAAAAATACAGAGTGAAAATTATGTAAAATATATTAACATGTTTTTACAGGGTTAGAAATTAATTTAGGTTTCTCCTTAAATTTTCCCTTAACTCAAAAGTAAGAATTGTGAATCCAAAATGAACATTGATCATCCTTCTCACATAACGAGAAAATATCCCATAATAATGAGAAAAGATTTTGATATTACACAATCATTTTCTCATAATAACAAAAAAGAGCTAATGATTATGTGGAACAATTCACATTAATTACGAGTAAAAACCTGGCAAACCTTTTCTTTCAAGATTTCCCCCCGGGAATCAATAAAGTATCTATCTAAATGCAATACAGCTTTTCCATGTAGCACAGCATCAAAAAGCATTCTCACATTAAAGGTGCTATATATAGCATCTCAACAACAATAAATCATCAATAAATCATTACCAAATTATTTTTGACACAATATTATAATTGTGGAGACCATTGCCAAGAAGACTGGCAGCTTCTACCATCAATACACTGACTTTTACATTGTGTGCCACGGGTCCTCAGCTGCATTGCTTTAAGGCACAAAACAGGATGGAACAGTTGCAGCAGCAGGGCTTTATGGGAAATGAGGTCTTAGAATTTAGAAACACTAGCACTCACAATAACGGGCGGGAGATAGACCAATAGTCTCAACTATGGTCTCATTTATTTATGGTAATTACACCAAGTCATCTCAATTAATTTGACAATTATATATTTATGTGTAGAAATGCTACATGCAGCACCTCAGTTATCTCTCACAAGCCATAGTGTGGGGAACGAAGAAGAAAGAGCTCTTACTCTGAGCCTATTTCTAGGTACTACGAATGTCACCACGAGGTGTGGTGGAAACATTCACATTGTGGCCTTAAACCACCGACACTGGTCGACATTGTGCAATGTCAGTCAACTGCAATGGCAAACTGCCCTCTTGTTACCATGGGGATTTTGACGAAAAGAGGTTTGACTGTTCTGTGTATTGATACAATAAAACCTGATCTGTTAAATAGTATTGTTTGACTCATAATTATATTATTATATTTAATTTATTTACCAAGTCTAATAGATTGTATTTTTCTGAAGTTGTTTAATATGACATCAATATCAATAAATAGGAGACCTAGGAGGGAATTGGAATGGCTCAACTGATCCAAAATTTGACTGTACATTTTTTTCTCACAGAACACCTTCTGACTCCAAAATAGCCAATTTGCTTAATCACTAATTTATCTTTGTTGGAAGAGGAGTCAGTGCACAAACAAATTAATTATACAACATCTGATTTGCGGTTGTCAGGTTCTGTTGTCAGGTTCCATCTGTAGGCGCTGTAGGTGGCGCTGTAGGTGGCGCTGTAGGTGGCGCTGTAGGCGGCACTTGAATCACCACTGGCAGAGTTTAGGACATTCTCCTATTGAAAACATCTATTTTTGCCATCTACCGCACACCACCACAATGTGAATGTAACATCAGTGTATTGGCGTTAATGGAAAAGTTGAGAGATCTGGCCCACTGCTGCACATATCTTAGGTAACAAATTACACACAAACCAACAGTATTATTAAATACCCATAATGGAAATTTATATTTTGTAATGAGTAGTTTTGAAGAGAAAAACAACTTTGTTTCAGGTCTGTAACAGTGTTATGCATGTAGCAGAAGTGTGGGCATAGAAACTACAGGCGGAGAGCGCATGCGTGAGGGTGCAGGCCGGAAGTTGGACAGTTTTTTATCCACGATTCAGTGACTCCGTTTCCAAAACATAGACGATCTTCGTTAAAACATGGCTGCGCACATGTGAAAGTCATACTATACTAAGCTGTTACTTCAATACAGTCACATTTGGTTGTATCCTGTAGCTGTTGTGTAAATTCCATATTGTAGAATTGTACTTTCATTCAGCTCAGATTAAAGACGTAAAATAGCTTACTAGAATAATTGACTAACCGTTAGCAAGTTAGCTAACATCAACCGTTCGGCAACCTTTGACGGATCCCCGATGGAGCCCGATCAGCAACTGCGAAATGTAAGTCATATTTGTGTAAATTGTCCATAATACGCTTCACTAACTGGCAATCAAACACAGAGCACAGCAAGCTACGGTTGTGTTTTTGGTTAATGCATTGGTCATGTTTCTTGCAGCTAAAGGATTTCCTGCTGGTTTACAACCGCATGACTGAAATTTGCTTCCAACGATGTACCAGCAACTTCAACTACAGAAACCTCACTATGGACGAGGTGAGAATAAAAGCAGTTTTGCCCCCCCGTTTCTCGTCAGTACTTGACCAAATTTTAATGTGAAACCTCTTTTTCCTGCACATATCAACAAATTCATGGCTATCGGTGTTGATTTTCCAGGACCGCTGTGTGGATAGCTGTGCCGGGAAGCTGATTCGCTCCAACCACCGCCTGATGGGGACTTATGTGCAGTTGATGCCTCGAATGGTGCAGCGTAGAGTGGAGGAGATGGAGAGCAAGGCTGCGGAGAATGCCAAGGCTGCAGAGGCCGCAGTGTCTGGGCCAGTGGAGCTTGCTGCCACAGAAGGTTTAACAGCAGCTCAAACCCCCATCACCCCATCTCCGTCACCACAAGTACCTCCACTGTTATCTCCAGCAGTGACTGATGTTGGACCAGTTCAGACACCTGCTGCACATGGACAGGCAACTGATAAACCTGTAGTATCTACCCCTCCCCCTGGTTTAGGTGAAGCCATAGTGAGGCCACAAGTGCACGGCTCGGGGTTAGATGCTTCAGCTGCCACACTACTCCCACCTGCAGTAGAAACAGCAAATCTGAATCAAGCTGCAAATGGACCGTCTTATACAGCAGTCTTGTCTGAGACACCCATAGCCGGTGCCCAGATTGAGTCTGCAAGCTCTGTACCAATATCTGTCCAGCCTGTGTTTACACCGTCAAAACCAGTTACAGTATCAGAACAATAGGGGGTTCTCCAGTGTCTAAAGCCATAGCGGGCCTAACAGGCCAAGAGAGAGCCCCAGAGGTTTCCCCGCTGTCAGGCCAGAAATGACACGCAACTCTGTCTGAGGCACTCAAGCCCCTCGCTAGTCGTGGCTCCTCTAGTCCAGACCATCAGCAGCCCATCATTAACAGTATTGACTCATCACTGGCAGTCCCAAATGCATCACTGCAAGAAAATAAAATGACCTGCTATGGTGAAAAAGAGGGGTTGGTCAACAGTGTCGGTCGTAATCAGAATAGCAGTCTTAATTTATATAGCACTAAAAGTGTTGCCAAGTACAAGAAATGATGATAATAAAAATCAATAAGATGACCATGAAAAAATCCCAGAGATAAGATTAAAAGGGTTACATGAGAGGCAAAAACAATAATGAAAATGTCTAAACATTATATAAAAGCCTGTCTGTAAAATAGCATTTGAGAAATGACTGAAATGCCTTTTGCCAGCCTAAGCTCCACATGGATCATTTTAAAGCTTTGGGGCCTGGATGGCAAAGGCCTGATCACCTCTGGACTTCAGCCTAGACTGGGAGGGCTCTGCCTGAGGATCTCCTAGATGCTGCAGCACATTGAATCTTGATACTTGCCTTGTAATGTTGCGAAGTGTCACAGTGAATAGGGAAGCAAGATGATCTTTAACAATAAAGATAAGCGTGTTAAATACTTTGCTCATGTATTCTTTGTTTGTAGCGTTCCAATACCAAAATGCTCTTCTTTGATCATAGTAGTCGTTTGAAAAACATTGAAGGCCATCCTGGTGAATCGGTGGTCTGGGGCATAAACCACATACACTCAATGTTGTGGGTATGAATTCAGTTCATACCCACAACCCTCTACTTGTTGCATGTCTTCCCAGTGGCTTTATTTCTCACCCACAATGTTTATGATCTTTATTGTCGCTTTGTTCAATTCTCATTCCAGTTTAGAGTTGCTGAATAAATAGCCAGTCATCTTTAGGCTCAATACCAAATGTACTAGTTACCGCATAACCATGTGTTGCTCCTGTCTGAATATTAAGGTCATGTGCCTTGTACCGTCAATCAGCTTTACAGTCCCTGTCAGAGAGGAACACAGCTTGAACTCTGAAATTGCTAATGCAAGGTCAATGGGATAGATTTGTCTGTCCACGAGGTGTCAAAAAGGTGACGGACTGTGATTTTACTTGCAATGGCACATGGATGATGATATGATGATCATTTTTTGAAAAGTCATTCCTGAAAATTGCGACACATCAGTCTTAACTGCGTGATTTCATGGTAAATAAATGGGTGGGTAAAATACAATCTTTCAATCGGCCATCATCTTAAAGTCACAATCACCAATAGGAGCAAAAAATCAATGTTTCTGATTATATTTTTCATTCATTTGTGTTGTTTCCTCCTTGAAAGATATCCTCATAACTTGCATACATTTGATACCGCTTGCTTTGATGTATACTATGATTTTACATAATGAAAAACTGAACATGTGGGTAAACTGTATTCTACAAATAAAAATACAGGTAAAGTGAGTTTCCCCTCCACTGTATCCCTGGTCGCTGATTTACAGAAAGGAAAAAAAAAACTGGTGTGTGTGCCCCTCAATTTGGTCTTATTTACAAGGTGGACTGGCATATGTAGTAGATGTAGTAACACTTGTGTCCAGCAGGTGGTGTTTCACTGCCCTTGGGCCACAGATCCCAGTAGTTCTGTACAGCTCTCCCAACTTCCAGTAGCCTATATCAAACCCGAGGAGCGGGGCGTGGACACAGACCGACCACTCTGCTCTTCCAAGAGAAATTCAAGAGACGGGCGACTTATCGAAGGGGGGAAAAAGCGGACCTTTACCGCCTTGCAACTGGTAAGAGTTTTGAGTAAATGTTTTGTAAGTTCAATCGTTGTATTTGTATCCTGGTGTGGTTTTGTCGTGGATGGCGTTTTGAGACTAGACTTCAAAAGAGTTCCAACAGGCCAACCCATCCGACTCCACCGAGGGACTTGGCACGGGAAAATGTGGGAATGCGGCTACTATTTATAGTTTTTAACTTTATAGTGATGTTTCAATGGGCTATTTGTGTTTCTTTATGTAATACCAAGTGTAAACGTTACTGAACTTTTATGACAACCCTTATGAAAAAGAACAATAGTGATCCTATAATTCAGAAGGATGTTATTCAAGTATTACAGCAAAGGTCCCTACAGGAATATTATAGGAATATTGTAGTTATACTATAGGAGACAAAAAAACAACAACAGACACACCATAAGTCCCTATAGGAATGTTATAGTGATTTTGTGATAATTGGGATATCTATTAGGAATACTAGAGTATTAATACAGGAGTATTAATCCTACTCAGCCTAATTATGACACTGAGTGACTGGTTTGCCCAATTTCATCAGTCCCCTAAGAAATGTTAACAGTAGTGTCTCCAAATAATTTGCACAACCCTTTAAATGTAATTCCTTTGGTCTTCCTGCAGTTTTCTCATAGCTCTTGAATAAGGACTCTTTGTTTAAAACTTCTTTTAGGCTATTTGCCCCTGATCTCATAAGAAACAGGCGAGTAGATTGCATAGAAATGGATGACATCTTCACACAGTGCCGAGAGGGTAACTCCGTGGCTGTTCGTCTGTGGTTGGACAACACAGAGAATGACCTCAACTTGGGGTAAGTGGACACACACACACACACTTTTCCCAAATACTCTGTTCAATATTCCCCTTTGTATATAACCAACAGAATATGAAGATGGCTGCAACGAGCCTCCCTCAATCTTCTCTGAATCCCTCCTATTTTAATGCCAGACGTGTAGATTGAATGTTAGGGTCTGGCTGTAGTGTATAAAGTGTGTGTGTGTTAATGGGGATAAGTGATTCAGCGATTCTGCTTTCCCAGAGTATGGTCTGTAGTGGTGGGAGTTGACTTCATAGCTATCGTACCACATTTGGTATGGAAGGTGAGCAATTTCGTGTGTGTCTGTGTGTGTGAGTGTGTGTGTGTGTGTGTGTGTGTGTGTGTGTGTGTGTGTGTGTGTGTGTGTGTGTGTGTGTGTGTGTGTGTAAAAGGAGTGAGGGATTTAACAAGGTTATGTGGTGAAATAAATTACACGACACAACAGAATGTATCTTAAAACTCATCCACCGCCAGAGAAGGCCCTGAAAAACCATGGACTTCTTCGATTTCCAAGTCAGAATAATTGTGTTTGATATGTGGGGCAGTTACGCTGGTTTAGATCATTTCCTAGAAAGTACAGTTTCCACAACTGAAGACCTTGGTTATCTCATTCTTGGGCCAGGCCATATATGAGCAGTTTGTTGATGTTTGTTGATGTTGAGGCCTGCAGAGTCCCTAGCCAACCACGCAGCAGCCAAGGCCATTTCCTCTGCTCAGCTCCATACAGGGCTGGGCCCTCTCTGACAGAGCTTCTCAGGCAGCTAGCTGCAGTCCCACGTAAACATCTGAGAGACCAGTCATTATGCTGCAGGCCTGGTGCTTTGGCTGTCTCCCTGAATAACCTAAACCGTGTGGACCGGGCCATTTCTGCTCATTCAGAATGTCCAATAATGGGCAACATGGTGAGAAAAGATGTTGTTTAGTTGTTATTGAAATGGTTTTCCCGTCCAGTTTTTGGGGGCAAAAGTTTAGCCTTGGAGACTGAGACCGCTGAGACAAACTTAAATGCCATTCCGGAACTCCCCCTGGAGCTGTGTGTACATGAGCGAGAGACACAGAGAAATAGAGAGAGAGAGAGAATGTGTGGTCGAGGGTTTCACTGTGTATTTTCCCCTCTGTTGTTCCTGAGTTTTTTTCTCCATTCTTTTTATAGCACGCACGGTCGGTCAGAGTAAGAACTGTCCGTTCATATGCACAGGCTATTTTACTACAGCGTGAGTTAGTACTGTGGCTACTGCCTGTGTTATCAGACATACAGGCTATAATGTGTTGGGGTGCGGCCAAACGAGGCTGAGGAAGAGAGTTTAGCACACTTGAGTTTTATTGACAGACAGTGTGTAGTTTGTGGCTTGGCGGAGAATCGTGAGAAACACCAGCAGCTGCCTTGGGGTCAGTGATAGTAAAGGGCTTTTAGGTGAACGGGGCAGTCACACAGAGGTGATAGGTTGGTCCTTGGTACACTGTAGTAGTGCCGTGTGAACTTTCTGTTTGTGGCTTGGCATGTGCCACTACATTAGAGGACATACCTGCATTTACAGAAATGTTTTTTCAACGCTAGGTTATACATGGAAATAGGTGACAGGAAGTATGCGGTTATGTCTAAATAAAGATAGGTAGGTTAGGGGCGGGAGGGCTTGTGTGTGTGTGAGAGAGGGAGAGAGAGAGAGAGAGAGAGAGAGAACTACACAGACAGTTGTCAGCTGATATATGCTCAGAGTTGTTAAGTGAAACTGAAACTGGGGGTCTCAGCTCTCTACCACCAACCCACGCAACATCCCCGCTATACACACTTCAGGGGGAGGGGCAGGTTTTCCATCTTATCTTCACCTCTGGCTGTTTGTCCTTCGAAAAGATGTATAACTTTCTAGACATGCCATAGACTTTTATGTGTTACAGCCCAAACAGTGAGCTTCTTGAGTTAATTTTGGATTTGACTTTCCTCACTCCCTCTTCCTCTTGCTCTTCTCTCTGTGCTTTAGTGATTACCATGGCTTCAGCCCCCTCCACTGGGCATGCAGGGAGGGGAGGAGCGGTGTTGTTGACATGCTCATCATGAGAGGTGCTCGTATTAACGTGATGAACCGGGGGGATGATACCCCGTTACACCTCGCTGCCAGCCATGGACATAGAGACATCGTGGCGAAGGTACGCGCACTCACAGGCCTATGACAGGAGGCCAACCACACACTATAAATTGTTATTGTTATTGCTGTATATTTTCTAACTGTACATGACTGCATGATAACTATCACTCTGCGAACAAATTCCTCTGCCAGCTGATTCAGTGCAAAGCAGACCCCAACACAGTCAACGAACATGGAAACACGCCACTCCACTATGCTTGCTTCTGGGGACAGGATGAAGTGGCAGAGGTATCACACACCCACAGGCACTCTGCTACTCAGCTGTGAACTGCTGTCTTAAATGGCCCTCTTCTGGGGAGAAACGTTAACTGCAGTAGACTCATTTACTCGGTTTATGCTGGAGGTCTGACTGCACCCAATATCCTCCCCTTTTAATTCAAAATAAAGTTGTTATTTTTAAATAATCAATAATCAATCTTTTCTGATTTGCTGATCTGTAAATGACACAGTTTATTCCCTGATCTTTAGGACCTGGTAGCCAGTGGTGCCCAGGTGTGTGTATGTAACAGGTATGGGCAGACACCTCTGGATAAGGCCAAGCCCCACCTAAGACAGCTGCTTCAAGGTCAGAGGTCATTTTAGGGCCATCACATCTTCTTCACCATCAAACTCACAGGTTGTCATGTCTAAAATATACCATTCAATATCGCTTACTTCTGTTCATCTCTCTGTTCTTAGAGAAGGCAGAGAAACAGGGCCAGAATATGACTAAAGTCCCCTACAAGGAAACTTTCTGGAAGGGCACCATGCGAACGCGGCCCCGTGAGTAACATTCATTTCATGAAACACATAAAACATATCAACAGAGTATATTTGTTTGACTAATATTATTTTTGCTCCGTCAGGTAATGGTACTCTGAACAAGCAGGCTGGTATTGACTATAAGCAGCTATCACTCCTGGCCAAGATCAATGAGAACCACTCCGGAGAGGTCAGTCTCACTTTGTTTACTGCAGTGTGTTAGCCTGGCTCTTCCTTTTTTTTGACATTCACAATTATCGTGTCCCTCATCATCTTCTCACCCATGTACTCTCTCTGTAGTTGTGGCAGGGTCGTTGGCAGGGGGATGAGATTGTAGTGAAGGTGCTACAGGTGAGAGACTGGACCACCAGGAGGAGCAGAGACTTCACCGAGGAGCATCCTAAACTCAGGTAATGTACACATCGCCTGAGAGTGCACTGTATGGTCTCTGTTGGAAATGATGTGCACAATAAAAGGTAGAGCAACCAAATCTGGCAAACACTAAATCATCCAGATGAGGTAATTTACAATGACCCTTTGGCAAAACTTCAATTTTCTGTTGTACAATGAGAATACTGTGTGTCCAGTATTTAGTGTGCCTTTTGAGGTGATGCAGAGTGAGCCTGCACTGTCTGGTGAGTGTTAGCATACATCGATACACAGGGGTCCAACAGGCACAAGTGTTCTCATTGCACAACAGTAAGTTAATCAAAAGCTTAGTTATTGAAAAGTGTCAGCATTCCCTTAAA
>CABFOQ010015287.1:66349-84051 GCA_900660455.1 Gephyroberyx darwinii | reverse complement strand
TCTCTTATGGAAGATATTATCTATATTAATAAAGGTTTATATATTCCATAAGGTATATACATATTAAATTGATTGCTATATTAATTATTGTATAATCCATAGGTGTTACCAGATATACTCATGTGTAAACATCTGTAGTTTGTTTTCTCTTTCTCACATGTATGCATGCAAAGGGGCAATGACTGGCGCCTGGTAAGAACGGAAGGAAAGCACATACATTGAACATATTTCCTAGAGTGGAACCGAGGTATGCAATACACACCTTACCAATTTGTTAATCAATAACTGAGACGCAATGAAAGTTTAGTGGAAAACCACTCAACCTTCCTCTGGAAATAAGACAGGGGAAATAGAGATGCAACATTGTGGAAAGGAATTTATGACTAAGGTTGACTATAGAGTAGATGACCCTGACCAAAAGGTCAGGGGACTTTGGGTACATGGGTGAGAGACTTCAAAGGACTGAAAGAGTATATAAGTTGGAAACCATACCATGTAACTTCAGTTGCTCTGCAGACCAACTCGGCTTTTCTTTTGTTACGTTGTTAATAAAAGTCTAGTGTTGTATCCGGAGAAATCTCTTTGTCATTTCTTCCAAGTTCATCACTTAGTTTTGTTCTAGCAGTATTTCCACCACAATCACCTTACAACAAATGGGTTCGTATGACACCAAACATCACTGTCTTACCATAAAACACTGGCGGGTAATTATACAGTGTATTGTAGAAACCTTTGATTTTCTTATTCTGTGTCCCCCTTGGAATGCAGAGTAAGTCCATTTCCTTGGCCCTTATCAACGGTCCCATCTTCTAATGGCACCAGAGCAGGCTAGTCGAACCTGTAAAGCGTTACTTTTTGGCAGCTTTATGGGGGCAATCCACCTTTTGCTGCAAAGGGGGTTTCTTGGGTTCCTGGGAGCACAGCAGGGATCTCGATCGGTTGGGGGTTGATTGATGTCTCCTGAACATACTACACCTTCGATCAGACCAGATAGGAGGGGAAACACGTGTACAATAGAGATATCATGTTGACTTCATCATATTAACAGTGACATGTCTATGTAACATTGAGTACGTACCTGTATGATTGTCCTAGAATAACCCCATGACTGAAGGAGATTTCAACATCCCATGTCTATAAATATATCTGAGGAACTGAATTCCTCAGCTCATTCTGCATACATCCAGGTGTGTGTAGTTTCAGCTCTGCTTGCAAGCATTAAAGGCCTAAGAGATGTCTCTGACAAATATTGTGTTATAGCTTTATTAAGCTGCTCTCACCAACTAGACAAATTGCAATTGACTTGAATTGCCACGACAGGAACAATTTTATTTTAGCTTTGCCTAGGGGGGATAGATTGAGACACAGGAATGTGAATTTGTCTTGTGTGACTCAGCAGGATGTGGGGATGAGAGGAAAACAACTGCGTGGACATACTTTTCAGTCTATTTCAGAGGGCATGAGATTGGTACCACTAGTATAGAAGCCAGCAGAGGTCACTTAAGGCAGGGACATTCTGTTTAGGGTCAAATGCAGAGGAAGAAAGATGGCTACACACGCTGGGCGAATGATGACAATGATTACTATTAACATCAGAGGTTTCACTCTCGCTCTAGTTTTTTGGCATAATGCTCAGTAAAAAATAGTTAATATTATTGGAGCAAAGATGCTCTTGAATTGCAGTAAGCCTAAACAAAGTACCTTTTAACACCAAGAAATGGCAACCATCTTTGCACACTCATTCATAGGTAAATTAGTCATCCTTCACCCTATTAATAAAATAAAGAAATTAAAAGTTTCTCTATCCAAATAAATTTGAGAGCAGAAATTCCGATTGCAGTTGCCAAATAATTGAGTCTGGGATATCACTCACAGGAATAAATATTGACTTTTGAAATCCTGAAGCCTGCCGCCATTATAACCTAGTTTCAGAAGGATGACTTTTCTCCTTGAACTCACATGCAGTCCCAGAAGGCTTCCTGTGAAGAGCCTGACTTATCAGTAGAAAAACAATGTCATGTCCAACTGGAAGTGTTTTAAGGAAGTGTTTTTGCCCGGACACCATCCAACTCTGCACAGGGGACTTCAACGGCAGAGCAATATATTATCGCAAAATAACACTGCTATCCTAGGTCATACTTACATGCAACATTATCATCCAGATTTGTGAAAAAGTTTTCAGTAGGAATATGTTTGAGGAGAGGATGTTAGGGAGATATAAGCTGTTCAGAACTTGTTGAAAAGCAAGTTCTATCTTCAGTAATAACAGGATCGTGTGATCTTGATACCGTTTGACTGCCAGAGGTGTGTATGTCTGGGTGGGTGGAAGAGTGGTGTGTGTGTGTGACCCTGTGTGTGCATATGTGTACTATGAAAATATTTGTGTCTTCTTCCAGTATGACTCACCAAGACTTACCGAGCATCAGTTACATAGCCTGTTGGATGAGTGTTTACTGACGCAGAGCTCCAGCCCGGATCTGGAGACGGGGGGCACTACACCATGGGACCCTAACGGAGACACAGATACCCCTGGTCTCTCTGAGGCCCTGCTGTCAGAACTGCTCCAAGATGCATACACCACCAGCTTCAGCGGGCTGGAGAATGGGACCTGTAAGGAATAAGACCCAGTTGCTGGGGATGTCACCACTGGACTTCAAAAAGGGAAGTCTTCAGAATGACTTAGTGGGAAAGGCTATTAAATGTGTCTATCCTTCACTAACAATTATACATGCTTTTTACAATGTATCAATATTACAAAAAATGATTTTGATGCATTGTTCTCATCCTTAGTTTGTCAATAAACCAACATTCTATCTAACTGGTTTCCATGTTTTCTATATGCTGTTGGATTGTGCCCTTTTGTTTTGTATTAATGGCTCTGCACAAGGAAAGAGAACAGCAGGGCCACCCTTTGTATTAACCCCAGCGTTGTATATGAGAATAGAACATTGCTCTCATTAAAACTAATAACTGGGTATGGTGACCGCAGAATGTTCTACTGCACACATAAATATGGGTGTGTGGAGTAAGGTCTGTTTTAGCCCTATAATGTATTAATATAAGAATGAAATATAGTGTGTCTCTTTTAGTAATGAGTGGTCAGACATCAGACATGGCAGCCATGTCTGATGTCTGACCATCACCAGAGGGATGATGGTGTACTCCACAGGAGTGATGGCCAGACCTGGTTCAATTTCCTCCCCTATTATGCACAGCATTCCATTCATTCCTGCCCCTATAGAGTGGGATCAGATTAGTACGGTCATCTGAAACCAGGCGCTGTGTCACCTTTGATTTTAATGTTTTATTATTTTGAAAACCATTTGTCCAATGACAAAAGGTTGCCAACTTTGAGAACTGATGCCTTTAGTTTGTTTCGGAGTTTTGTGGAGCTGTTGACATAATTCCTATTTGCTCTTGCTTACACAGTATGAGTAGCTAGTGTGCACCTGGCTGACCTCAGCCCAGAGGTCCCGCCTTTCCTCTCTTATGGCAGTGGACACCTACGGGCCTGTATGTCTCACTCCTCACCTCACCCACACATTCTGACCCTGTACTCTTAACTCTAAGCTTCAGGAATTATCTCACATTCCATTGGACTGAAAACACATTGGCCAGGTGAGCCTCCAAGGTCAAACCCCAACCCGAGCCCTTCTATCAGTGAAGGCTGCAGTACTATCTCTACAGGAATCTACACAGCAACCTTGGACAGGTCTGCAGGAGCACACCTAAACACTTGGCCAGCCCAGAGCACTTTCTTAGACTGCCTGTCATATAGGAGCACTTGGATTACAATAGCTCAGATTTTATGGAAATCTTTGCCAGAATAAGGGTAAATACAATTTTTTAAAACTTTTTAATGATCCCATAGATTTTGTAATGATTCCAAAAAATATATATGCAGTGGTTTGACTGTACAGACATAATTTGCCATTTCCAGCAGGGAAGATATACTGCTCATTTGGGGTAATGGAAACACAGTGAGCTGGGTATATGGTCTACTGACCTCAATTCCATAAGAATGAGGTCAGTTCTAATGTAAAGAGACCTGCGGCAAACTGTCTGTCTTAGTTTGCTGGCACGTGCATGAGCAGTGCTTTAGACTCCAGCGTTGCTTGGCCCTGTAAAAGATCCAAATCAGCTGTCTAAATTTTGTTTGCAGATGATATACTAGTGCAGGGTCTTTAAACACTGGTGGAGAAGTCAAATACCTCTTCTAGTTTGACATCTTTTTCAAGTTTTATTCTTTACTTTACTTTCTTAAAGTGAGCAAAATTCCTCATGTCTACTACTCATGTGGATGGTTGTCGTTTGAAGGTGTAAGGAGATGCCTATGTAATGTGTAATCAGATCTGAATAGATGTGCTGTTTAATTGGGCTATACTTCATGTTGAGTTTTCCTGCTGTTGACTCCCGAGGATACTCCCTTTCTCCAAGGCTTCTCTAGACTCAACTAATGGATTCCAGTTGGTTGACACAGCATGGCTCGGCTCCCTTTGCTTTTCTAGGGAGTAAACCTCAGTCAAAGTAGATATCATGGCCAAGAATCACTGAAAGACAAAGTCCCGCAAAACACCTAGACAATATTTTTTCTTGAAGTGTTTATTGTTCAGTTGACATTACAAAATAACTGGTAGGAGTATAAACAGCACTTTGTGGGTAGAAACTATGGTACAAATGTTTATAGAAAAGCTTCACTAATAATAAAAAAGACAGAAATACAAAACCAAAACAACAAAGACATCCTCATGTCAGTGTGCAAATGAGTTTATACAGACAGAAACGCTTCCGTATGAGGCCACGTTTCTTGATAAATTATTTAAATAGCATATATCTACACAAATGAAATAACCTCTTAACATAAAACAAATAATTTATCAAAAAATGCACAGGACATACATATAGCAACATATTCAAGAAAATTTCATTTATCCATTACGTTCCTGTTAGGGCCTTTTTTGCTACAAAAATATCTTATATACAGCATATAAATGATTGTACTAAAGTCTTGCTAGGAAAAGAATAAGCCAACCAATTTATACTCTGCTGCTAAGAAAAGATATTCTTGTGTTTTGCTGGCCTCAATACAAAAAGAAATAATGAGGTAATATTTGTACATAAAGGGTTTCCTTTGATTTTCCTCTTGCAGAAATGTACACACATGCTCAGGCACACCAATCATGCATACTGTGCAGAACAAGAATGATTTTTGATAATTGATGCTTACTTTTTACTTTTCTGGAAGATTTTGGTCAATTGTAATACAATACTTTGCCATGAGAGGACTTTATAAAGTATTCAAGATTCCAGTTATTTGGAATGGCTGATATTTTTTATTATGGTAAGATGTAGAGATAACTGCAAATGAAAGCCTCATTGTCAATGATCTCCGATGACTAAATAAATTAGAACCTATGTACAGCCATACTAACAATGGTCCACTCATGACAGGAAATAGACTGGCCCTTACTGTTTACGTCCCTTGACACTTTCAGAAAAGAGATATTGACATATTATCCACTAAACATTACTGTTCCAAAGCAGTGAATGCCTGCTTTGGGGCCCTGTGCTGTCCTGGGTTTTGTGCTCTCTCCTTGTTTCTTCTAGTGTTCTTTCCTGAGTGGACTAGTTATACTCTTGTGGGCCAGCCCTGAGCCTTGGCTATACTGAAGACCTTGCATATACAGGTCTGCAAGGCTGGGGGGTTGGGGTCATAAAAAAAAAATCCAAGACAAATTGACTTGGCTGTCTTCATTACTACGCTCTCATTGGGAAACACACAAGCACACACACACACAAACAACATTCACACTCTTTGATAGTAACAGTCAGTCCATACTGTCCATGGTCCCTCAACAGTTCCTTCAAGAGCCAGCCAAACCAAGTTCTACTGCTTTCTTCATATTGAAACAAGTATCTTTGAGTCCACAGCAGATCTGAATTAATGTTTGAAAATAAAATAAAAAGGAAAAAAAAAAAACACTCTTCCCTTTGGACCCCCATCCGGAGAGGAATATCACCAACCGACTGCAGTTCAGGAGTGCATAGCAATTTGTGTGGCCCTCCTCCAATCCAGATCTGAGCAACAAAGTGAGAGGGCCAATTTCTTCTGAGCAGTGCTATGCTCATGATCTGTGTTTGGTGCAGTGGTGCAGAGTCATCATACAACTTTCATTTGGCTTAAGTCCTGAGGTCAGTTTACCTCACATCAGCTCACTTGCTCTCCATTCCACCAATGTGCATGTCTCAAAGGAAAGAGTTATAGAGATATTGTCCCAGGTCTTACATTATATATTTATACTGACACAGACTGGTAGGCTCTCTGTGGTCCAATTATGTATCTGAAAAAGAGAAGGATTTTGAAAGAATATGTTACAATCAAAGTCCAAGGTCATTACCAAGTGCAGTTTTGCATTCAAAACAACCAATAGTGTACTGTAGACGTGTCTTACCTCTGCATTCGTATTTGAGGTCTGAGAAGTAAACCATCTCCTGAGAAAAGACGTACAGGCCTAGTCTTCCACCAGCATACGTCTTGTCATAGATGTTTCCAGAATCGGCCATGATTCTCTTGCCTTCATACATTATCACTCTAAAATAGACATTTTAACCCAATTAGTTCATCAGCACGTATTGTTATTGTGAATTTTTGAAGGAGGCTGAAAGGTGGTCTTTAGAGGTATATGTGATTTGAACTCACCTAATAAGTCCAGTCTTGGGTCTGTGGACCAAATGCCATCTGTAGGCAGTGTAGTCCTTCCAGCCAATGTTCTTGGGGTCATGCCACAGAGTGCGCACCTGGAAAGGAGAAATTGCAAAGATCAAAATTAGAAATGTCTCCAATGTTGTACTTACTTATATCTTATGACCATAAGCTAGGGACATTGACTAAAAGTGAATCTAAACCCACCTGTCCTGCAGTGTCCCCGGTGTGCCAGAGGGCATTCCTCAGGTGCTCCCCAGGCCCAGTGGTGGAGTTGACCACTTTGATGGACAGGCCTGAGTATCCCTGAGCTCTTGTGGGGGTGTGGGACCAGTAGGTCTGTGTGATCTGTTTCCACATCACTGTGTAGAAGCGGGAACTGGACTGGTAGCCAAACACAAATCCAGCATAATCGTCATCTCTGTCCGTGTTGATGAAGAATGTTCCACTGAAATCCACTGCATTGAACTCATCGAAACCTGAATAAGGATAGGAGATGGTTTAGAGTTGGCTAACTGCTACTTAATATCTGTCATATTTGCAGCGTGATAATGCCAACGTGTTATTCCTGTTTTAGAAGAGTCTGTCAATGTGTTACATACCAACAGCAATGCCAGGGTCACAGTTGACAGTCTGCACCAACTCCTTGCCCTGATGGCGGACCACCCAGTTGGGATCAATCTGGGAGGTGCCCTTGGGGTCCAGAGGAACCATCTGGAACCTGCGGAAGTCTGTCTCACTGATATCAAAGTTCTCTGGGCAGACATCATAAATGTCCAGCACATTGTCTTGGTCAAAGTCGTCTTTGCACACGTCACCACGACCATCACCTAAAAGGAAAATACAGATATTTAGAACTAATAATTTTCTGTAGGGGGAAATCCAATTCTGTGCATTCTGTGCATTAGCACAGTGAATGACACCAACGTTTAATAGAACCAAAGTTGACCCAACATCAGAGAGAGTAACTCACCATCAGAGTCCAGCTGGTCAGGGTTGAAGGCCAGTCTACAGTTGTCTTTGTCATCAGGAATGCCGTCATTGTCATCATCATGGTCGCAGGCGTCACCCTTGCCATCTTTGTCATGGTCGGCCTGGTTGGCATTTGGGATGTAGGGGCAGTTGTCCAAGTTGTTCTGGTGACCATCCTCATCAATGTCCTGGTTGTTGTCACACTGGTCTCCCACAAGGTCTGAGTCAGAGTCGATCTGTAGGAGAACGGAATTCCTTTATTACGACAATTCTCAAAGACCGACTCTTACACTATAGAATGCTTGTCCTCACTTCACTGTTTTTCACAAGCCTCAATATGAGTGGTGCTATTCTGGACATTATTAAATGTAGCTCCTTGTCTTCAGGTATGCTAGCAATGTCCCTTCAGACAAGAATCCAGTGTCCTTGCACCTTGGCAAGATTACACACATGCATTCATATTTGTTCCAAAAGTTGATGAATAGAGAAGAGGACCTTGCACTCTTTCTCTCTAAGCTTTCACATTCCGCTCTTTCATTAAGGCAGAACACAGGTGCAATCTGTGGCCTTGATCCTGTCTCCAGAGGGAGCTTCTACATAGTTAAATGAGGGGTTGTAATGGAAAGGTGAGAGGTGAGAGGTTAGTGGTGAAGAGTGACATCTGACATTACCTGATCAGGGTTGTGCTCCAGAGGGCAGTTGTCACAATGGTCTCCCACCCCATCCCTATCGGTATCTCTCTGGTCCACGTTGTAAACATATGGGCAGTTATCATTCTCGTTCAGGATGCCTGTCAATTGAAAACAATCTTGTCTTAGCCTACATAACCATATGAAGGCTTTCAACCATACTGGAAGCTATAAGTGACTGTGGTTGGAATTTGGAGAGATCACTTACCATCACCATCAATGTCAATAGCACAGGCGTCGCCCTCCCCGTTGTTGTCGGTGTCAGTTTGATCAGTGTTGGCCTCAAACACACAATTGTCACAGCGGTCACCAATATCATCTGTGTCTGCGTCATACTGGGCAGGGTTGTACACTTTCGGGCAGTTGTCCTAAATTCATAGAGAAATATCAAATGTTATTACATGAACAAATTATATACATAGGAACAACCATTTGCTCACGACTTGGATATTGTATTTGTGCTATAATGCTAGAGTATTCCACTGTGAGTGAGCTAGTATTTGTTCACCACAGCACTTTCCCAATCCGCACTAAGAGTTACGGGCAACAAGCCACGTTGTCCTGAACTCTGGCTTCACGCCTAAATGACATTACACTATTTATATACTACTGGCTGTCTATTTTGTCTCTCTGGAGAAAGCATGGAAACATGCAGACTAACATTCCTATTGCCCAGAGGAAAGAGGTCTACTCCTGATTGCTATGTCTGGTCTCTGAGGAAAACAAGATCCTGGGGTAAAAAAACTAGTGTGATGACTCACCCTATCATCAGGAATCCCATCATTGTCATCATCGTGGTCGCATTCATCACCCAGGCCATCCTTGTCATGATCTTCCTGGCCAGAGTTGGGCAGGTTGGGGCAGTTATCCTATAAGGGAACAAAGGATTGGTTAGGGAGGCAATCATCACAATGATAGAGTTGAGATGGGTAATAATGGCCTTTTGTATTTCTGTCCATGTGGGGTCTGGCTACCTTCTTGCAGTGGTAGGTGGCGTTCTCCACACAAAGCAGGTCAGTGTTGGGCCATCCATCCAAGTCAGTGTCCCCTCCACATATGTAGCCATTTCCAGCGTATCCTGGCTTGCACTCACAGCGGAACATGGCATCAGAGAAGACACCCAGATAGATGCAGTTGGCGTTTTTATTGCAGTCATGGCTACCGTCCTGACAAGGGTTACGGGGTGTGCAAACCTAAAGGAAAATACATATGATTAATAAATGCTAGCAGTTAGCCTATTAGCCTCAAATGCATGTTACATGTACACTTGAACAGCAATCAAGTAAAAGCTCAAACCTGTTTTTTAGCAGTGGCCTGCTCCACTCCTCTTCCGAAGGGCTGAGGACCGGAGTAACGTGCGGGACAGGGCAGGCAGTTGTAACCTGGCTCACTGTTTTCGCAGCGATGGACCCCGTTGAGTATGTGGCAGGCATCGGGGACTTCTTTACACTCATCAATGTCCTTGCAGGTGATGCCATCCCCGGTGTAGCCAACTGGGCACTTGCCACATTTGAAGGAGCCATCAGGGAAACTGGTGCACTTAGTGCCAGCAAAGCAGGGGTTGGAGAGACAACCATCTGTGGGAAGAAACAATTAGTACTTTTGAAGGCTAAACTGTTATGGATTGCACCTTATTTCTTATTCTAATTATTAAATATTGGGTGCTTACCAACAGGGCACTCGTGCTTGTTGCACACTTGAGACATAGTGGCATCACCAAGACAATCCTTTCCTCCATGTTTGGGGGCAGGATCAGTACAGAGACGTTTACGGGTCTGGATTCCTCCACCACAGGTAACAGTGCAGGTGTCCCACAGTGACCAGGGTCCCCAACCTCCATTGACTAAAGATAAAGAAAATGCATTTAAATAAATATTTTTAAAAAGACATGTTTTCTTGAATTGAGACACTTACATACATACTTACATACATACTACGCAATGAAACTCAACTTACTGGGGCAGGGTGACTTCTGGCAGATTTCGGTTTGACGTCCTTGTCCCTGGCAGTCCTTGCCACCCATCTGGGGTGTGGGTGAGTTACAGAGGCGGATACGGGTGATAACGCCCTCACCACAGGTCACAGAGCATGAGGACCAGGGAGACCAATGGCTCCAACCACCATTCTGTTTGACTGTGAATAATGCACACACATGATTCATTCATTATTCTATCAAACTGAGAATATGTAATATGTATAGCCTTGTTAAGAATGGTGAGTGACTTACAGCGTTTGTCACATTCCTGGGGGTAGCAGTCACGGGTCTGCACAGAGGTGCCCTCACAGTTGCTGTTTATGCGGTCGCAGGAGCGTCCACGCTGCTGGATGCCCCGACCACAAGTCACTGAACAAGGGGTCCATTCAGACCAGGGGGACCACCCGTCTTCTGCATAACCGTCACTTGCTGTAGGGGGGAAGACATCCAGTATGAGGACCATTACTTTGGGAGAGACACTTGGAAAGAAATCAAGCAAATACAATGCAAATTGTGAAGGATGCCAAAGATAAACCAAAATGAGGCTTACGTGTTCCACAGCGAGGACAGCACTCTCCGTCGGGCACGGTGGCATTAGCACAGGGTATCAGAGGGCAGGAGATTTTGCGACACACAGTAGCAGAGTTCTGTGCAGAGGAACAGTTGAATTAGTACAAGGATAATGACTGACTAGTTGGCTGGCAACAGCAACAAAAAAACTTAAAAAATGGAAGAATTGCTAATACTGTGCCAAGCCTAATTGCTATGTTTCAGAACAATAGAGCAATCTTTATCAGGGACAGGGGACTCCTGTTGTGTTGATTGAAAACATAAACATCACTGCAACTCTCCTAACACCTAACTAATTACACAATACAAGCACACTCTTGACTATGCTATTTTGATGTTGATAGGGCAGAAATGCCCCATGCTGCTTTGTTAATAGTTTCAAAGGTGTGTTGATGGCTTTCAGACAGAAGCTATGTGCTTATAAGGGGAGCTATGTTTTTGCATCACAGATTACTGGCTGGTTTAAAGTTAGCATTCCAGCAGGTGTGATGACACTAACCTGGCAAGTGCACTCAGTGCAGCCATCCACAGTCCACTCATCTTTGTCCATGTGCACGATGCCATTGTGGAGGCAGACTCCACTGTGGATCTTCATTTGGTTCATTAGCATTGTGCTGTCCTGAGACTGGGGGGGAGAGAGAGAGAGAGAGAAGGGGGATTGTTCAGCCACAAGGATGGAAAACATTAACATTGCCAAGGTTCCAATACGAATGAATCACAGACCGACACCGTGATTAAGACATTGCTTGACTCTAGCGAAGCAGCGCAAGTGCAACCGAAAGCCAAACATATTTGTGTATTCACATGGGTCTCATTAGGGACTTGGCCAGGGACTGCCATTACAGCGACAAGTGGCTACGCATTGGGAAGCAGAGGGAAAGACAAAGAGGAGACAGAGCATGGATGACAAACAGCAGACCCAGCTGGCCCTTAGTGCTTACCACTATGCGGAGCTCATTCGACAGCTGTTTAACAACCACACCGAGTCCCTTGAGCTCTTTAAACATGCTGGCGATGTCCTCACAGGAGAAGCCACAGACCGCCTGCAGATCTGAATATAGGAGAGAACAGCCCGGTCAATTTCCCTACCTCTAAAAGTTTACAACTGACTAGCAGAAGGAGGAGGAGAGGTCTCACCTTTGGCTTTGTGTCCGGTGTAATCAGTCCTAATAGCAGGACTGGAGCCGTTGACTGGGTTGTCCAGAGTCATGACATCAGTCAAGGTAGCTGCAAGGAAAAGAGGGAAGACAAATGAATTTCCATTCACTGCTAGGTGAACTGCAGCACAGATCACGGAACAGGTCCATCTAGGTATTTAGTATTGTGGTATTTAGTAGTACTCTCTTCCAGTAGCATTTCATGGCTTACCTCCACTTTGGCATCCCTTATTTCTCAGTATGGCATCCAGAGTGGTCCCAAAGACAAAGCGCACATTCTGGAGCACTCCCTGAAGGAAGGCACATTTCATTTAGAGATAGTTCAAACCAATCAACTTTGTCTGAATTATTTCCTGTTTGCTGTAGGTTAAACACTCATCCAATCCAAATGGTAAAAGACAGTTCACTAAAAAATCATTAGACAAGTATGCATTAGGTTATTTTCATTTCAGCCCAAACAATTAAGAGCTTTGATATTTACCATGAATCTGTCCCTCACAGCTCCTTTTCCAATCCTTAGCCGGGCAATGCCTGCGATCTCCTGCGACAGCACTTTATAGATTGGCACGTCCATCTCTGATACATTGATCTCATCGCAGCCCACGAAAAGTTGCGCCCGGTCATCCTGAATGAACAGCGTGATGTTCTTCCAGTGTCCAGTGGCCAAATCCGCATCTTCTATGGACACGACGTGCTGCTTGCTCGCGGTGGAGTAAACCACATCCAAAGTGTTCGCCTTGCCATTGGATACGATCTCGAAAATGGGTCCGGATCCGTCATTCTTCTCGATAGTCAAAAGGCTGCCTCTTGTTTTCTTGAACTGCTTGACGTTGACCAGGAGGAGGAATCCCCTCTCGGCCTGGATGGAGTCGATGAGGTCCCCGAAGGAGCTGTCGGGGACTGGGGGGATCAGGTCTGCGTTCAGGATCTTGTAGGCAGGGCTGTATGGATCTGCGCCTTTGACCAATGTCACTCCGTGATTTCTTTTGTGCACCCGAGCAAGCTCAAATAAGTCATACACACTGTTGTCATCCCCACTCTCTGTTGAGGAAGAGAACAGCACCAGTCACTTTTTTGTCTCCTAATAATATAGTGGACCTCAAAACACATGTAATACTCTAAGAAAACCCTCACGAGGAACAATTATACTAATCCTATAATAAATATTAGAAGGGTAATGGGCCTATACAAATATTACAACAACTGAATCCCTATAGGAATATTATAGGAATATTATAGTGATACGATAGAATATTGTCAATATCATCTCACTATTGAATATCACAGACATACTTTAAGTCCCTAAAGGAATATTAGAATGATTTTTTCGTTAGAGAATTGATGTAGTTTAAACAACTACAAAACTATTAGAAAAGCTTTTCCATCGCGACTCACCTGCCAATCTTGCGCCTTCACAACTCCAAAGCATCAACAGCAGAAAGATGCCAGACAGCATCATCTTGAAATCTCAAGTGATCCCTATTTCAACCAAAGAATAACATAGGTTTAAATAACAGGCTGGGAATAGAAAAAAAACATTTTAAACATCTGCTCATCAATAAAATAAAATCGCACTAAAATGTACAAACCTTAAAATAACAATGCCTTTTGGAAATAGAGTAAAAAATCAGGTAGAAAGTCCTTGCTCGTCCTCAAGAGTATTTGTCCGGTTTTCTCTTCCTTCAGTTAACTGGTTTTGGTTGGATAGTTACAATATCTCTCTTGGTCTGTCCTTATTCCGATGCTTAGACTTCTTCTTCTGACGTTGTGAATATAAGTGCTATTTAAATAGTTTAAGGACATTCCTAAGATCCCGTCTCAGCCAATCAGAGAACTGGAGGAAAAGGGACGGACTTGTGTTCTTACCTCACAACCAGTCAGATTAATATCCGAGACGCACACATAGGAAAAAATGCATTCCAGAGCTGGACTTCCATCACCGGACAAATATTTCACAGACGCGCAGGAGCCAAATCGTCGTTTCCTGTAAAACGTTTAGTTCGTCGTTAAATATTCTTAATTTTTTAATGATGAGTGACTGTTACCTCCTAATAATATATCTATTTTTGTATTTAAATATGGCCAAATATTAGTCCCTAAACCTGGAATACAAAACTTACTATGAGTGGATGTCAATATGAGTGTTCCTTATAAAAAGCCTTATAAAAACGAAAGAATATAGTATTCCATAACTTACACGAGTGTATTTATACCAGCTCATACTCATATTTTAGCTATGATATTTTCTCACTTCTCATTTCTTCTTTCTCACTATGGAGTGCCTCTAATCTTGCTATTTTGAGTTTAACCACCAGGGGCCTCATTGAGCCTTGAGTAAAACTTGAACTCCCTGTCAGTGTGTATTCACACTTGGGTAAGGGGTAGGGTGGGAGGCTACTTCCACTGGGATCTAATCTGAATTAAATGTAAAAATACATGATAAGGATGTAAATTTCGTGTTTGGATTTTGCTTTTTGAGTATGCATTTACTAATAGCAGATGTGGAATTTGAAATTCGTCCAGTGTAAATATTTGATCAAGCATTCACATGCCTAAATTCTTTCCTAATCATGACGACACCAAGCAGGTGAAGGGTAAAGTTTATGGCACAGCAATTAACCTATGAGCCTCTCTCTCTCTATCTGGCCTATCTGCTGTCATATTCTCAGATCTGATAGAGACTTGTTCTGCATTTCACCTCTGGCTGAAGATAGAAGCTATTGGACTTTTCAGTGTTAGCTAATTCTTGGAAAAGTACCACTGTGCAGATGTGTGGATAAGCAGCAAAGCTGAGGATGTGAGTGAGTGTATGACAGACATGGAAGCATTCTGGAAAAACAAAAGAGCGCTGCAATGTGTACACGCTCTGATGACTTACTCTCTAAAATACTGGGGCTGCCTAAAAATAGGTTAGATATATGGACCCGTGATAGTGAGGAGACACAACATCTGGAAAGCTGTTCTTAAGCCAATGTATACATATCACTGGAACGTGAGCCTTTTATGACCTCTGGCGTGTCTGTGACTTACAGGATTTACAACATGTAGCGCTCACCTTGGTGAAACATACAGGAAGTGAGAAAGCAGTGATGATGCTTCAGGGGTCAAGCTGTTATTCACATGGAAAATGGCCTGAAGGTTGTGATCAGAAATGAAGTGTATAGACAAGACTCCCAGATTTCAAGGGGAAGTTTTTGGAGGGCCCAGGTATCATAGAAAGGTGTGACTGGACATGTCTCTGTGGGTGTGCATTTGACAAGGCTGTGATTACAGGGAGTGAGAGCTGGTGGCAAAGAGATGTGTCAAACTCTGATGAACGCCCCCTAAACCGAGCCAATACTACAGCGGAAGCAGCCCATAGATAGTAAATGTTTACTCTGCTGCATTCTCCCCCTGCTTCTCCCCACACATGCGCGCTTACACACACACGTCAGTTCGGGTGGGTGGGAGAGTTCCTGTGTGTTAAGTCGTAGAATCTCTCTGCTGCATTTCTGTGTCAGCTGTCCACATCACCCTTGATAAAATAGTATCTTATGAGTTCATTTCACCAATACCTAGCTGTTAAACTGTGTATTTAGACTGTCCCTCTATCTTAATGCATAAGCTATACTGGATATAGGTTATACATTAAAGTACTAATCATTTTCATATCAATAAATATATATTTTTGTCCATCCTGTATCAGGTAGATTTTTCTAGGGATAAATCCTCTGGCACACAGGAAGTGATGCGTTTTACATTACTGGAAGCAGCAACCATGGTCTGTTTGGAATAAATGTGCAGCGATAGCCACCATTGCTGAACAGACAAAGAAAAGAGCGCCACCTACATAAATTCAAATGTCATCAACAGAAAATAAAAGGAAAAAGACATCACTGTACTAGAGGTCTGCAACCCGACCCGAGCCCGACAGGGCCCGACGGCGTATGCTTTGATTTTGTCAGATTTTGTTGACTAAATTCTAGTGGATATAAACTGGTAAGACATGTTTCTTTATTTCTAATTGCATGACAAAATGTCATCGTTCTCATAGCCAGATACAATTTATTTGTATGTGTGTGCAGTGCTGCCGGGCCGCCAAGCCCATATAGGCGTTGCAGTTTAAGCTATTTGCTTTGTTCATTGATTAGCCACAAGAACTTTGCACATGCACTTCAAGATACTTAATTCCTGTGTTGCTGTGTTGGGAATTGTGCAGGTCCAGGCATGATAGCAACTCTGAACAGTCAATTAGCACCAATTACACCAATTAGCTATTTAATTATTACCGTGACATACTGTAAGTGGGTCAGAGAAACTGGACCAAACTGCTCCATGAACAGAAATAAACTAGCTGGGGAAAGTACAGAGACAGAATCTAACATGTGCATCCCCCTTATTTGCAGTGATGATACATTTCAGTGAGAATTAACAGCTGCTATGAAGTTTACGTGAATACCTGTTGATAGTGGGAGAACCCCCTCTGTGTAATTATCAAACATTATAATTCTTATAATGTGGATTATCTTATTGAAAAGAGGCAATGCAATGACATAAATGCATACTTATATAGTCTGTCAAAACAAAACTAAGCTAGAGTCAAAACTATCAACTTGAGCCCTTTATGTGTTATATTGGAAACCTGACATCTTAGTTAATTTCCTCAGAATGAGCTGATCCTTTGAATCTGCACTGGTCATGTGTTTTTCAGTAAGCAACATATTAGAACAGGTAGTGCATGATGCAGCAGGATTCATTGTAGTCAGCCCCCTGCAGCTATACTTTTTACTGCAGAAACCAACATACGTGTCTTGCCAAAAAAAGGTGTGCTTCAAACGTGTGTGCGTGCTTTCTCTTGGCTAGCAGGCCATCATGGGACGCATCATTTTTTACTCCATCTGTCACGAAAAACAGCCTGGGGATTTGAGCGCTGCAAGTCATCTCTTGGGAAAAAAGTTAGCACTGCTCTAGAATTAAAGTGGAAAGACTGAGTAAGAGGCCTATATGGCTTCTAGTCACACAGAACAACATGAGTCAGTGATACGTCAATAAATGTAGCTGCTGCTAAACCATTAGAGGGTGTAACCATGAAGATGTATAGATGATTTCTAGGGTTCCTGGCATTGTTAAATCGTAGCTGGCCGGGTTAACATTGGGAGCACAGTGCATGAGTCACCATTCATCTTATCTGACAGGGGGTCTCTATGCTCTTCCATGGATATTTGGGAATCAAACGTTATCAGTCATGAAGGGAATTGACCAGTTGTTTTTTTTGCCAGACTTGGCCAAAAGGTTTTTCTTTCAGCTGTTTACTCTCTGGAACCTGCCAGAACCCTGAAATGAATTCGGACCGTTGGGCATGGTAAATCATTGATCGTAATCCATGCTTGACTTCCAAAGGATAAAGGGGGAAATATGGATATTACCGGTGGCTTTGGAGCTGCCGTATGAACTAACATTATAATAACCTGCTCAGTCTAAGGTAAAAAATATACTTTTTAAACACTTTATCTCACTGGTCTGTATCTAGACGTTCTCCAAGAATGTGTCATGCACTAGTAAGATGAATAAAACTTGTTTGACACATAAAATGCAGGCTGCAAGTTCATTTTATAGTTTAAGGGTTAAATCGAAATCAATGCAAAGAGGGGGGGGGG
>CABFOQ010015287.1:40164-66329 GCA_900660455.1 Gephyroberyx darwinii | reverse complement strand
GGGGGGGGGGGGGGGGGGGTTTAGGGTATTCAGCTAGCTCATCCTTGGATGTACGGGTGGAAGAAGAAGATTAATTGGTTGCAGTGACTCTGCTCGATTCCGGCAAGTGATGTCAGAGTCTGATTATGTTGGACGGACTCTGCTACGCTCCGAAAGCTTGTCTTCACTTACTGTTCACGGACAGACACCAACTCATCCATGGTGCTCCTCGCATGCCAGTTGTACAAGCACAGAGCCCTCAGATTTCGTGAGCGATGGCCATAATGGATGAAGGCCTTGTATGCTGCTGCAAATGCGCACCTTTGACTAATGAGCTGACAGACCACATGCCACTCAACTCTCAGAAGAAACCTGCTTCCAGGAATGTTAAAGGTCTTTTGAAAGAATGAGAGAGTGTTTGTGGTTTGTGAAAGCACTGAGACCCATTACAAGATGTCAGCCAACAAGAGGTGTCATCACACAGGAGCTCCCGACGACCACACAAGTGGATAATGACTTTTGGAAAGTGTTTGAAAGAGTTGGTACATTGAAATCATTTCACTGCTTTAAACGCAGGAGACAGCAATGCTGTCACCCCTAGACAAGATGGCTAACTGGCTGTATGTGAGTGGTTTAAGCACGACTCATAGTTAAAAACTAGTAAAAAAAACAAAATTAGGACCACAGTCATGGTTCTCGCAGCTAAGATTAAAGTAAGACTGTTAGTAATGTCTAGAGAGAAAACCTGGACCTGCTCCATTGACAGAGATAAGGAGACGTTGTGGATACAGTAACAGTACACAGAGTGAATTTATGGGAACAGGCCCACATTCATAACCATTAGTGGAGTGAAATTAAACTTATCTGGGTCTAAAAGCCTAAAAGTCACCAAAATCCCTTACACCTGTCAGTGGAGCAGCTCCAAATTCTACCTCTTGATGAAATGTCAGAGAGTCTTGGTGCTTTGATTTCCACTTCGGTGAGACAGCTGTTCATGTAAGACACATTGATTGTGATTCTGTCTTACATCAGATGTAGATGTGGTTTAGGGTGGAATTTCACTCTGAGTTTGTGATGACCTATGAAGAGGTGATACAGTTCAGAGGGGGATTCAACTATCCTCCACATGTTTTACACCAAATGCATTTTTTTGATTCAATGAAACTTGTCATTTACTGTTGAACAAAATATTCTGTTGTCAAATGGAAATGTCCAGTTCCAAGTCACCGTATTACACTCCTGTGCACATCATAGTACAATATGTGCGATTTGGCCAGTAAGAGTAGCTGCTGAGATTCTTTCAACTGGAATCATCAGTTGTTTGGAACATATCTGTTTCCATTGCGAAATACAAGAAATACAAGATTCCCCAGATAATTATGTTATCTTTTACTGCTTCCAAACAAATCCACTGGTAATTCTGTTGGATAGGACCACCGGAGAATTATGGATGAGGTTTCAACTCATATGAACATGATCTGAACATTCCTACTGGAGTAAAATGGGTGCATTGTCAGTGTGGTGAGAACAGAACCCATGCAAACCCTGCAAGCAGAACACCATCAGAGCCTGTCTCTCCCACAATTCCTCAATAGCAGGAAGCAGGCAACGCAGATTTGTAACAAAAATACTCCACTGATGGTTTTGTGTATTGGGGTTTACAGAACAAACCAAAGGTTAACAGCACTATTTCATCCTCCCCCACACACACACACACTTCCAATTCAGTTTGCTATGCAAGCCTGCTTTTCTTGGCCTTCTCCCCTTAAACTCCACATCGACTTTAGGAAGTGTGTTAGACTCTTGCCATGTAGACCCTGAAGGATTTTTAGACTCATATAGTGAAACAGCCTTGAATGATGGCAGCCGGGTGGAGCCAAACTTCCCCATGCTGCCACCTCCCCAGACACTGAGCCCCCATTTAAAACATAGCTCTCCACAGTATGCCAGTTTGCATCATTCCCATGACATCATAGCGCTGTGTGATGCAGGTTCTAATTCTGTCAAAATCACTTAACGGAGTTGGATTAGTCCACAGGGAACCCGGCTGCTCAATGCTGCTACAGTATAACTTTAAACACTTCCATTGCTTTTTATTGGGTCCTTTAAAGGAGCATTGGATGAAGTCAAGGGTATGCAGACTGAACTGAGCAGCCCTTGACCTATTTTCTCTTCAAGTGTGGAAACGGTTGTTGGCTAATGAAGTACAATTTTTTTCAATGTTGATCAAATATTAATGACTATCGTGCAAAGAAGCGGCAATGACATTTTCTCATTTTAGGTTTGCCTCTCCATTTTATCCACTATTTCCCCACACTTCTGCCTTAATATAGCTTTTGCAAATCACTACATCCTTTCACCTATTGGCACAGAAACATCCACTAAAAACTTTCAATAACAAAGGCAATGGTACCCTGCGTGCACCATCACCATCTACAATCCCATAGAGCCATGAATTATCTGTCCACAAGCCCATAGAGCCATGCATTATCTATACATACATATATATAAGCCATATACACTTCAGTTTGGTAGCTGCCTGTGCTTAAGGGCTTAAGGCTTAGTTACATTCCTGGGCACCAGTGGCCAGCGGATCTCTTTCATCCCAGGTGTCAGGATTTACTCACGTGTGCTTAGAGTTAACAGGGTGTGCAAATCAACTGGAGAACATGCTTGGAACATATCATCGCTCATGTACAGGAAGGACATTCTTTACTATTTAGGCGAGAAGATCAGAGAGGATCCCCACTGAGTCAGGGTTTGGGGTAGGAATCTCCCCCCTAGTGTACTGAGGGACAAGTGGAGGTGAGATGGTGTCGCTCACTTTTTGATTCACAGCACATGACTGACCTACTTTTGAGACGACAGAACATAAACTACCTTTACTGCCTGAAGGCATATCTTTGACCTGAATGAATAAACCTCTGACAGAGAGTGCAGTGCTGTCATCCCCTTCAATTTGTGGGGTGCTCTGCACGAGACACACTGCAGATAACATTGTTTGTGTATACTAACCACTGATTCAAATCTTTTTATGACGCAAAACCCTAGGTTTTGGGGCAAAACTGCACTATCTTTGGAATTCCTCACATTCTTGCAGATGTTTTTGCTGAGTAGAACCAGGTGGTATGTTTAATATTTTCCAGTAGCTTTATTCTACAGATTTGCCCTAAGCTATAGGTTACACACTTAAGCATTATCTGTCCTGGAATTCCCAACTCATACTGCACAATTAATGTTTTGTCTCTCACAGTATGACCTGTTTTGAGTTGAGAGAAAGTCTCAAAACTGCAATTCACTGGTTTGAGTGCAACTTTCACCATAACATGCACAGTGTACAATATAAACCATATATAATATAACTATTGCTTGTATGTTTACACCTAGTCCCTATCCAGAAGTTCCCACACAGAGATAAACGGCATGCATTCTTCCAATTCTGTGGTTTTTACTTTGAGTGCTTCTCACTATTTGGCATCTCTTTCAAGCTCTGTAAATGTAGCATGCAGTATTTACTGCTGATTCAAAACAGTTGGCTTTGCAGAATAGTGTCCATTGAGTTCTGGGGATCTGTGCCATCTAGAACCATTCCAGTGCTCTTCTCTTGGAAACCAATCAACGGAGGCTGTCAGGGTCATAGTGAAGAAACTAATTGATGACAGTTTTTTTATTATCTTCATTGCTCTTTATAAAGAGGAGGAGGACCTTTTTATTTATTGCCTGCTGTGCTGCTCCTTCCAAGCAGTGGCCAGAGGTCTGCCAAGCCCCACAGGCAGAGCATCAAAGATATAAACAAGAAGCGTTCTTTTACCATATGGCATGGATACGCACAACATAGATAAATGGACTATTCTCATGATAGCACCTCCATCTTTCCTGTGAGATGGTTTCTATCTTAGAAAATGTTCTCATCTTTCTGCTGTGACATGGACAGGAAACTCTTGTCCACTGCATTCACCTTTCATTCTTTCTATCAATCACCTGCTTGGACAATCTTTCTCGTTAATCTACTTTGAATCAAATTGGCAAAGCCAGCACAGACTCCAAGTGCCCACAGAATCCATTGTTGGTGTCTGGGAAGGCTGCCTAAGAATGTACCCAAACACACATATTGTCCTGGCTTTCTTTGACTCCAGTTGAATCCTTTACCACTGGGCGTGTGATGGATCTCACTAACAGCTTGGAGAATACTTAAAGGGAAGTGCTGACTACTGTTTGTAGTCCCTACGTCTTGAAAATCAATCAGCGAAATTTGCCTCAGTTCTCTATTTTTCCCTACCACCACTGAAGCTGCAGGGGGTGGTTAAGGAAATGCTCAAATGTAAGTGAAGCTGAATGTTCATGCCATCGGTAGGCATGTAAGTATAGATGCAGATGAGTTATTACATCTATTTGTAAAGGTATAATTTTAGGCATTTTGTTTAATGTGGTTTGAGCTTACTGGACACCACTGATGAGAGAGAACATCTGTAGACAAGACAGCATGACTCACCTTTTTAATTAATAGGCAAATGGATTAAGTTAATATTGCAATTGACTTCCACTGCACATCTAACATTGGGCATTACAGGGCATTTTTGCAGGCATAACACAATATATACACTATCAATATTTATTGTAAAGCCAGTTTACTAATGTGATCCATTGGACAGCTTGGGGATCAGGCAGTAACTCATTCAAACATGGTTCCTGTTTAGGTCCAGTCTGGGATTTGAGCTTAGCCTCATGTTGTCTTGGTTGCTCAGGAGGGCACTAAAACAGACCACTTTTATTTTTCTTTTGGTTCATGATCGGTGAACCAATACACAATGTTTAAAAACAGTACAGCCCCATGAATAAAGAACTTTCAGGTAATCAATCATTTTCAGGTGAAAAATGTAGAATAACATCTTTTTGTCAATGTTCATTTTATGGAAAGCTCCAGGCAGACATGAAGGATATAAATTAGATTTGTGTGAGACTGTTTGCCAGATGCCTTACTGGCTGACATTGTCAAAACATGTATTATGGCTTCTATTTGAATTCCCATGATACAATAAATCCATTCATCAGGGTGTCAGTTTTGCCAGGATTCCCGGCACAAACAACAGGTGCTACCTGTGACCATGACATTGTATTGCTTTTCCCGGTGAGGCATCTTGTTGGATATCTACTGCCTGACGTAGATTGATCTTACCCCGTGTCCATGAATAAACACGTTGCGAGTGTGAAGCATAGATTCCAGTTATCGCACATCAAGCCAGAAATGGTGACTCTTGTACTGCATGGCTACAGGCTGGACATCATGCATGTTGTGAAAACGGATTCCTTCCAAAGCCCCGTGCAAAAGTCTCGTAGGGACTGTGCATCACTTCCAGTCATTTGTTCTGTGGGATACGCCTGCTGCAGCAGATGTTCGCTCAGAGGGTCTTTGCACTGTAGTTTGGAGACATCAAATACTAAATACTACTGCTAAAAACATTCTTTTTTATAATAACTAAATACTGAGAACTGATGAAAATGCTAACAAGCTGTTTGGTGTGTTTTATGGAGAACAGTAGAAAGATGTCACACGTTCTGATACCTGTAGAGCAATATGTAAGTGTTTTCTTTTATATTTAGTCATGACTGAAAGGAAATTATTAAGTAAATATTGGCATCAACAGCCATTGCACGATTTGCAATCACCCCACATTTAGGGGTGATTAATTCTCAAACTATGTGTTTGCCACGTGTATGGTGAATTTCCTCAGTTTATGAGGAAGTAATTTTGGCACATAATTGTGCATGGGGGTGTTTGGTGGAAACAAACACGAGACTCAAGGGTGTCATAAAAATGGAGGAGAGTAGAAGTACATATATAGCACATGAAAAAAAAAAATATTTACTGGAACAAGCAAGATTCTGAGGAATGTCCCACACTTTTTTTGGGGCTTTCTCGCCTCTGACTGATATAAAAAAGGGTACTTTCTCAGAAAGGGAAGTGAAATATATTGGGTCATCACCCTTTAAGAGTACCGGGAATCCCTTTTTTCTCCTTGTCCGAATCCTTCCCTCTCTGTCCCCCACAAAAAGAGGTTCCCTCCGCTGGTGGAAGTATAAATCTTGTTTTCATGTCAAAGCGTTTACGGTAAGCTGAAGTATGCACGAGACATGTCTCTGGGGGCCAAATGGATACCCTGCATTTTTCTCCGTCTGTTTTGAAGTTAGAGGAGGGTGGGCGTCAGTCTGGATGCCTCTGGACACACTAAGAGGCTTCCCCAGATGAAGAGGGGAGCAGGAGGACATTTACTGAGGTAGCAGTGGGGTTTTCTAAAGAAAGACAGAGGCACATGTTACCTTTCAAAACATTTGGCACCATTTTTCTTCCACAACTGTAAAACTAAATCACAAAAAACTTGAAAACTGTTCTTATGGTTGATGGTCGATTTATCAATGAATATCTCAACTTGGTGCAAGGCAATGCCTGTAGGTAATCAGTGTCATCTTCAATGACATGCCATGAAGACATGTTAACAGCCAAATGTAACTCTGTGATTTGTTCAGCGCATGGGGAGCACTGCAACCAGTCACCAGGCAGCTGCATGCAATATTTGCTAATCAGGAGCTTTGGCTCTACGTACAATGTTGTATTATTACAATATTATTTATTCTTCTCTTGCTATGTTTATTGTTATGCACCAAACACCAAGTCAAATTCCTTGTATGTGAAAACATATTTGGCAATAAAACCGTTTCTGAATCTGATAAGCATGAATGAACAGATATTTGAGAGTTACATATGTATTTACTCTGTTAGACCTTGTTGCATGTTGACATCTGGCGTGGCAGTAAAGGAATTAATGTAATCCCCATCTCTTTTTGGTCAACAGTTACAGATAGTGCAGCTAAATAAGAACACATTGGCTTCCTGTTGGTTTTAATGGGTTATTCTTCATAACTCTTTGCATGGTTTTAGCCTTACCTTAGCTCTAAGTCCACATTAAATACTGCACTAAAACTAACACAGCATTTCCTCTTCAGTGTGGCCTCTCATACCAGTAGGGGTCAATTGTTCAGGGAGCTTCATTCTATAAGGCAAGTCAGTGGTGATACTTCATGGACCACATCCATCTCCAATAGTCTAAACTGAGATTTCTTTAGCAGATGATACCAAACTGAGGAGAAAGCAGGAGTTCGTCAAGGGCTTAAAGAAGTATCAGGGGATGAGTAATGTTCCAAATCAGCAGAAAGGTCAAAGACTCTTTCATCAAACTCCTCTAACTGCTGATGAGGACGAACTGGTGAATCAATCAAAGGTTGCACACCACTGCACTCGTGCACTGAAGGCCTTTTGTTTTCCTGCTACTTACACAGACAGCACTGATTGGACCAAAATGTGCCAGGAAATATCCTCACTGCCATGTCAATGATTCAGGATATTTCCTCTAAAATGGATATTATGTTTTGATATTCACATCAAATAGCTCGGAGGTTTTCCACAGTACATACCAGAACCAACATCACCACGTTTTAAGCCAGAGATTTACCAGGCTCTGTGATCAGAGTAGTAGTGTAGCTGACCATCTTACCATGAACTGGTACCTATGGTGTGTTTACAGATAGCTGGGCCTGTGAGTCTTGGCCCTGCAAGGCCATTTTGTCATCTGCTGAAAGGAGTTGTGGTGCAAGCCAACTGAGGCTGATGGATGAGACTTTCAATATGGCGTGACACAGCAAAACAGTTCCACTGAGGGAGCCAATCCCATGATTACCTACCCATTCATGTCCAAGTCATGCTGGGGTAAGTGCTACCACTCCGCTGCATTGTGTATGAGACTACATTGGAGGTCCTGTATAGTGGGCATGTGCCCTGAGCATTGTGCTGTGTCAGTGAAAGTGGAGAAACAGAAGCTGAGTGTTTTGGTTCCTTCAGGTTGCAGATGGCAAAGTCTCGTGTCTGACACTTTCCGGTGGAGCTCCCATTGGGAGGCATAATACAGGGGTGCGTAGCCTGCTGGGCCACAGCAATGAACAGCAGCATCTAGTGCAGCCCCTTGCTGGGATATACGTTTTCCAGACCCCGTCAGGAGCCAGAGACTGAGCCAAGAAAAGCTCCTGGTTGGGCTTGGAGGCTCTGCAGAAAATTTAAAGGTCCCATATTATTCACATTCATTCATTTGTTTCCATATATATATACCATGTCTCGGGAGAAGAATAACATGCTTCATGTTTTTCAAAGAAATGTAATTTGTTTAATAGGGTGCATGCAGAACAGTCACAGCCCAGATTTGTAGACAGCACTGTCTCCTGATTCAGTGAAATTCCCCTAAGTCCATGCAAATGCTGCAAGTAATCATGATAATTATTTGATTCCTTATTGGTCCCCGAACGGAAATTCTCAGTATCACTTCTTATGACTACCATAGTAGTGTATAGGGGCACTCAGATAAGGAAATATAATGCACTCATAATGCCTTATGACAATGCTTACAATAATGCATAATGCTTACTGATGCATTATATCAGCACTCATAAAACATTCTAGATACTATATAATTCATACTGAATTAGTACAAGTGTATTATGAATGTTTATGACTAGTTATCTATCAGAAGTTGCCATGGTAATTATTATAAATTATATTTGTGAATGCTGATATAATGCACCAGGAAGCTTATAAGTAAGGTCATAAGGCATTATGAGGGGATCATAATGCCCTATGAGTGCCCTTGTAATGTCTATGTCCAATGTAACCCCTCCACAGGGTCAGAGTGCAGGATCAGCTACAGAATAGCACTCTATTAGATGGTAGGCATTCAGTGTCTTGCACAAGGACACATCAGCAGGACAGATGCTTGCCGACATAGTGTCACGTCACCACCCTGCTGAGTGGTGCCAATCAAGACAAAGTCCAGTTGTGATGTACTGACAAAAGATACTATAATCAGAACATGTAATTGGGACATGTGGGTGTGGTATAGATACCTTCATCCTGACTCTGGGAAATGAAACACAAGCCTACTGACCTGCATTGCTGAGAGAGGTGGATTGCTAATGGGGCCCAACTACTCCTAAAACAATGATTAACAGATACAGATTAGTGTCCATGAAATGCAATAGTCTGATTGAATATTTTTATATTATTTTAGTTGTTTTGCAGGTTTCGCTAGTCAGTTTCAGAAAGCCCATCATCAGCATGACCATTGGCGTGCCATTGGGGAATCTGAAACTGATAAATAAATGGGTCACCATAACAGCATCCTCATCAGCACCATGTCAGTAAATTATGTCTCCTAAATTAGCATGACCTTTGAAATACCCATCAAAGAAAAATTACAGATGAATGATTTTTGACAGGCCTTAGAATTAGGAGACCTGTAGCTACTTTCCAGCTGTTGAACCCAATTATTGGGCAGATTGGGCAGATTGGGCAGATTGTGAAGACGCATACCACTGACATTGTAATCCAGAAAATTGACAACAGGGTTCAAAGAGATGACAATCAAGCACAGAGCTGGTATGGAAACACACATTGTATTGTCAGTTAGGGAAGCAGCACTGAAGAGGAGACGGAAAGAGTATATCTTCCTTTTGTGGATTAAGGGTTGTGACGTTGTAACTCGATCTCAACACATGAAAAGGTGATTTTGACATTTGAAGTGTTGGAAAACCCAAAACAGCGAAAGCTCTAAATCCTGCCCTCGTTGACCTGCTTCAAACAAGATCAGTGTTTGAAACGTCAAAGGGCTTACTTAGAGCTTTGTCCACTGCCTCTGTAATGTTGTCTATATTATGCTTCAAGTAAAACAAGTTGGATGGTAAATGCTTAATGGTGGATTCATGTTCACCCCTGTGCTTTTGCCAAACAAACCAGCATCATATCAGTGACAGCTCATATGCGTTCACAGTGACATGCACTCATAGGTGAGACTCTGAATAGACGCCGAATAGACTCTGAATAGACTCTAAATAGTGCATCCTTGTCTCATTTGCAACAAATCCAAAGAAAGCTCACTCAACGACAGACTTTTCAAAGTCATGTGTTCCCTTGATTTGAGCTTATTTCCTTTGCTTAATCAAGGCCGATGCTTGTTTGTTTCCATGAAATGCGTCATGAGAATCAAAGCAGTTGAATGTTACATAATATCAGTGATTAGGATGTTCTGTATCAACAAATGCTGCAATCAACGGAAAGTGAGTGCTGCGTCTGTGGGTCCAAATCCCTCTGCTTTACTGCCTTTGACAAGAAAATAAAGGCTTACTTGCACTGCATACAACATGGAATCATATAAACAGTCTTTTGCCAAAACTGTGCATTAGTAGCGCCTAAACAAATAGACATTTTAATTGGCCCATTCACCTTTACTCTTGGAAAAGCAATAGCAGTAATGTAGTTGACATTGAAATCACTCGCAGTGCTGAGTACAAAGAAGAGCCATGACAGCTGAGTGTTTTTAATGGAGGGGAGAGCTCCCTCTCCCCTGGACGAAGGATTTATTGGAATCCCTTTTCCCTCCTGAGGGGCTCTCATGTTTCCATGCTACTGTACACCTCAGCAACACACAGGGCCATAACCTGGAGGTGTGTGTGTGCTGTGGTGTTTTCTGGGGGTGGGAGGAAGGGGAGACACACACAGACACGCACAACTACCATGTCTAGTCCATATAAAATGTTTGCCTGTTCCTTAAACTGTTGTGTGGCCTTTTGAATGAAAGCGCCCCATCAAACAAATGTATCTGTCAGGATCTTATTTGATCTAATAACCTAGAATGTTTCATGATAAATCCTGAAACCTATTATCTTATTATTTACTTATTTATTTGTTTATTCATTACTGCAATTACACAACACAACAGAACAGTTTCTATGAGGGAAACTTAGATGCAGCCTCACTGCATCAGGACTCGCCATGCAGGCTTACCTCAGGTCATATCGGTCACAGTTTGGGCTATAATGAGTCATTTCAGCAGGCCTGAGTTGAGTGAGATGTTGAACAAACTTGGCGCCAGCATCGCAAGCTCATCGAGTCACTTGTGTGTGATTGTGAAAGGGAGTTTGTGTAAAGAGACATTTATCTGTCTCGCGTCTTTGTCGACTGGCCATGTGGCATGCAGTCTCTCTCAAGTCGTCTTGTAGAACATGCACGCTTGACAGACAGTCTGGGGGAATGGGTGTCTACTGGTAGATGGCAGATAACATGAGAGGTCCCTGAATGTGGCCCACCAAGGAGGCTGGTGGTCAGTGGTGATGTACAAACATCTCACTGAGCACCGCCCCTGGAAAACCCCTCTATGCCACAATCAAAGGAGAAAACGTGCTACAACTTGCCTGAACTCCTCAATAAAAAACTTTTTCATCTACAACTGCTCAAAATGCTTTTTGGGTGTTTTACAGAGAAGTCCAATGAGTTATGTCTAACCTGGACTCAAGGTATTCAACACTCTGGTAGTAAGGACTTCAGGACACTTGACCTCCAGTCAAAAACAAGTCTGCAGGTCTGAAGAGAAGAAACCTTCCTTGACCATGTAGTCTGTAAAATAAATATGACCTTAGCGCAAACAGACTTTTGGCCCTAGTAAGATAGACTGGCAAGACTGGTGTGTGTGTGTGTGTGTGTGTGTGTGTGTGTGCAGAGCATATTTGACTGATCCCAGAACTACACAGAGGAATGCCAGCTATCCAGTAGGAGAGTAGGCCCAATAAAGTATCCGGACAGGTCGCAGCAGACGAATAAATGTCACATCCCTGAATCATCACATGAATCACTTTAACATCTGTTGATATGACCTCTCAGACAATACGCGCTGTTTTACCTTGCTCTAACTTGTGTTTCTGCCCAGGTTTCTTTCAACACACGGCAACACATTTGACAGATGTGTGATCTTTGAATTTGCTTACCAGATAGTAGATGAGTGCTGCTTGTTTGAGGAGGTCCACTTTGGCAAATATACGGAGCTATCTATCTGCTAAAAGAAAGAAGCATCAAAACAACTGCTATGGGAAAATGGCTTGAACCCCATAGGTTTGTACAAAAACTTAGTATTAGGATAGTATTGCACTCTGTCAAAAAGTTACTCTTTAGTTATTCTTTGATTTGGTGAATAGAAATGGAGAATGTTGCGTTAAAATTCATTGCTTTGAAATTTCAAATTGAGACACAGAAGGTAATGCTCAGTTTCCATCATAATATTGTTTCAAGCCCATTGAGGGATTGTGGTCAACTCCTCAGGATAACAAGAGTGAGTGATATTGTAGAAATACGGGGATGTGATTTTCCATGACTTTAGTTCTTAACCTAAATAAGAACTTGAGTTTTCCAAAACAGGCATTTTCAGAGCTCTGGACAATCCAAACTTTGGGATGGCAACAATGTAAGGCAGCTGAACAAATTGAGGGAACAGACTGTCACAAACAGTACTGGAAACACCATAATGTACTGTCAGAAAATAAAGGATGGGCAGACGTTACTGGCGCCTGATTACGAGGACTATCTCTTTCAGTAAGCTGAAGGATTCCTAATGGAATTTAAATGGCACTGGTACATAACTTCAACTTGTAGCTGTTGTTCCTGTACCCCTGTAGAGGTATGGGAATGATCTAGTACAAAGACCAAGTTAACCCCGTTTACCTGTTGGCTTGTATCTTAGATATGCAGGAGAGAAACCTAAAACACCAGCAGAATCCAAACAAATCAACACATTTTTTTCCCGTTATTCTCCGTTTTGTCATGGCGGGATGAAGAGTGAAGAAATTAACAGAAACTTAAAAATAGAAAGTTCTTATCATATAGAGTGAAGCAGCAAATACTTAAAGAGCAACTCATATCGAAGCAAGCCAGATGCCAAATTGCTGCTGGATTGCATTTTTACAGGGGATGAATTGATACAATATGTGAATATATATGATTGATGTAATATTTTGGTCTTGGTACATGGAAAAAGTTGACCACACGCTATCCTTTCCCGTGCTAAATGCCAAGCAACATACTATGGCTGTTGAATCTTTGAAAACATAAAGGGAAATTAAGATTAATAGGATTGTCATTTTACTCTACATTTCCCACTTAGTTGCATAAGAGTGTCCTGGCTCAGAGCTTTCTAGTTATGTTTCAGTATAGGAGCTCTCCCTGTGCACTGTGGGGGTGACACACGAGAGTGAGAAAAATGCACTGAAATGAATGAAAAACAAGTCCTCTCCAAACTGGAAATGTCCCACCATATGGCTAAACGGTTTATCTGGAATACAAATTCCTCTTTTTTAAATTGCTGACACAGCACAGCAGTTTTTGTTCATTTTGAAAAAACATCATACAGTGGAAAATGAATTAAATCTATTGCCAATGCACTTGACTAATATGGTTTTTGACAATCATACATGCTCAAGATTATTCATTGAGCAGAGCACAGATTCTGCAAGTTCACTAAGCTAATATGGTGTAGTGCACCCTACATAAATTAAACACTTCTTTTCTAGTCTGCCTGTGGCTGTTTTATCCTGCAACATTATTAGAAAACCCTTGTTAGTGAGTGCATTGTCCTCACTACGAATCAAAACTGTTGGGTGAAACAAATCCCATGGCGTGACTCCTAACCATCTGCACTAACCAGTTGAAGCTATAGCATGCTTCTGACCTGAGAGGTCTTTGGGCTTCACCCCTTTGGTTAGAGGGGAAGGTCTAAGCACACAAGAGAACTTGACCTGATGTGTGCATCAGCTGTCAACTGAAATATGCTGACACTGCTCCAGGGGACACATTTATCTGCTGAGAAACAGCGTTGTGCTCCTCATCTGTGAAACAGTTTAGCATTGGGAGACTGTGTTGGAAGCAGATCAAGGCATTATTGACTTTAACGGTTGGATGTATACCTGCAGAGCTTGTCTTTTACTGTAAATCAGGGCTTACAATCCTGGACTGTGATTCAGGTGATTTCAACTCAAAACCTGTTTGAGCACCCTTCATCCTACTAAAAATACCTACATAAACAAAGATGAAAGATGATTAAATACAGCCATTGGTACAATAGAAAGATTCAAACATGGGAATAGTGTTGGAGTGGAGTGTATGAAACATGGACTGAGAACTAAGAGGACCAACTGGCTCCAGTCCCTCTGCAACACCCCAATAAATGGCCTTTCCAGGCAGACTGCCTCCCCTCCAGGGCAGCTTGACACAGTTCCATAGTCCAGATGAGTGCTGGGGTCAGATGAGTCCAGATCCTATCACCACATGAACTCTCAAGATGATGGCAAAGGGCTATTTTGAGTTGATGAGGCGTGGGGGGAATAGTTATGTGGCAGCATTTGCAAAGATAAAGGTTGTGATGGACAGCGCAAAATGCACATAACACAAAGCTACACATTAACGTTTGGGATTAATTTGAAAAATAATACATGATATAAAAGGATCTGGCAATACAGTTGCACTACAATATGACTGAATAAAATGTGTGTTCTGAGTGAACTGACAGGGCATGGTCATGGACTGGGTGGTCTGAAAATGACATTTCTAGTTATGGTGTTTATCTTCAGCAGCAGCTGGCAAACTCACTCTGTGAGCCATCATCAGGGACCCCCTCTAGGGTCCTGCCAGCAGGCCGCTGATGAGAGACTGAAACAACACTCTGGCACACTGATCTAGTGTGTTAAAAACTCTAAGTATCTTTTTATAAGCTCTCCTGAACACACTTCATCCTCTAGAAACCTTAACATGATCTAATTCTACAGTCAAACCTACTGAGAAACATCATAGCAAATACAATTTGTATTTGCCTCAATAAGTGTAGAAACTTTAGGGGAGCAGTAGAATGACCCTGTTATCCCACAGGATCCTGAAGCACGTGCTTTTTCTGAAAAACCATTAAACAATTCCACATCAATATCCTACAGCGCTGTCTTGTCTCCATCCAGTTTGACCTGGGACAGAAGCCAGGCAGTAGCTACTGATGTCTCATGCAGATTGCATGTCTTTGGGGAGGGATATCATGGGATATCATGTGGTGTATTTCCTTCTCAATGCAATGCTGATTTCCTTACAAGTTTGTGGTCCCAGTACAATTGTAGTGCACATGTGGAAACAAAATAACACATTGCCGCAACGTGAGGCTTGTTGCAGGATTGTGGCTAGAAAACTCAAGTCATAGTTGTTTCTTTTGCAGTGTTGATTTAAAACGTGCATGTTTCTCTGCTCGAGACCTCCATCAGTGACATGTTTTGCCATGATGCATCCTCCCTCTATGGAGAGGTGTAATGTCTCCAACATCTGCAAGTGCATGACAATCCTCTGGATGCTTTTCTAATCATGTGGTTGCATTGTGGTTGCATTGTCAGGTAAGGCATAAACAACAGCAAATAAATGAATCATTTTCCTTGACTCTCTGCTGTCTACAGTAATATTTTGTTGCATACAAAAGTACTTCAGGACATTTTCAGTATTTGAAAATGCTCTGTTTCACAAAAATCACAAACACAATGTTGTATGCATTTGTATAATACCAATACTGGAAATGTCATCCATTCATATTTATAGCTTCATTGGAATGGTTGGGATATAGCTAGTATAGTTTTGAAACAGCTGGACATGTGGATATATTGAAAGCAGATGTGGCCTGGAATTTTCACCACATGGAAAAGCTGATGGTGCCTATACCTCTACAGTAATAGAGGATCCAACTGCACCTACAGCCAACAGACACAACAGAGCTGAGAGAAAAACTCTGGAAAGTTAACTGAGGTGGGTTTAACACCTATGCTTCATGCTATGCTGCCCCCTGTGTACAGCAATTTTCTCTGGTTGTGTTGCCGTCTACAATTTTTAAACACAATTTCTAAATGAAAGTACTTTTAGTACTTTAGTAGTAGTACTTTTTTCTGATCTACCATGTTACCCACAAAGTTAGAACATACAGTTCTGGCCAAGATTATTGTCACTCTTGCATTTTAATAATGCAGATAATGTACAATATCTTCTGAAATAATTGGAAATGTAAAAATGTTTTGGTCTTCACACATTCATCTATTGATCAACACATCAAACAAGATTTGATCTTAAAGATTGATTTTAAAATTGTAAAGTGGCCATGGCCATGATAATTGGCACCCTTTAGAACAATTCAAATCAATTTTGTTGGAGGAAATAGATTCTCATTTGCAGTGTAATTTAACTCACCTGTGACAGGTTGCAGGTATGGTATATGGTATAAATAAACCAATGTAGGAATGTAACTACGAATTCTGGACAACCACCACAGTTCTCTGTCACTCAGAATCTTGGTGAGAAGATTCTGTTAGATTACAGGATGACGAGGGGTTTTATACTGGGGGCGTGCCCTACGTCATCCCACGTCGCAGGTGACTTTGTTGCTATAATGACTTGACCTGCACATGCGCAAAATGGAGAAGATCCAGTGCTAAAGCACCACCTCTAGCGGCCAGGAAGAATGAAATAGAAAAGTCTGCTTCCCTGGTCATCTGTTAAAATGGTGAAGAGAAAAGAGGATGTCCGAAAACTATTATCACCAAACATAAGCGTTCACAAGGCTGTAAGGCCATCTCTAGAGACCTTGGTATTCCTGTTCCACCGTTCACAATGTTTACTGCTCATGGAATTAAGAATATCCCAGGACGTGGGAAAATTGATCTCAGATGTCATCAAAGGTTGGTGCGAGCTATTGAAAAAACATCTTGCACGACATCCAAAGACCTCAAGGCTGACCTGGAAAGGTCTGGGGTGATGGTTTCAGCCCGTACTATATACTGGATACTGAACCAAGAAGGGCTTTACATTCAGACGTCACGGAAAACACTGCTGAAAGATAAACACAAGGTCTGATTGATCTTTGCCAAGACCCACCTGGACAAACCTAAATGTTCTGTGGACCTGAAACCAAATTACAGCTCTTTGGCAATGCAGATCAGCACTTTGTTTACAGATGACAAAATTAAGCCTTTAAAGAAAAGAACTGCCTACAGTCAAATACAGTGGAGGTTCCATAATCCTGAAATGTGCAGTTGGTCATAGGAATCCTCCAAAAAGAAGAACTGGAGCGGGTTGTAATTTGAGAGTGGTAGAAACTGCCAGCAGAAAGGTGCAGGAAGCTTATTGATGGTTACAAGAAACATTTGGAAGCATCATTGCCAAAGGCTGTATTAGAAAAGGGTGCCAATGATCATGGCCATAGCCACTTTTCAATTTTGAAGCCATAAAATATTTTTTAAATATTTGTATTCTTATTGTTTGTTCATGTGCTGTTAAATAAAACAGATGTGAATGTGTGAAAGTTGTTTCAATTTCCAATTTCAAAAAATGCAAGGGTGGCAATAATTTTGGCCAGAATAGAAAAACAGTTGAAAGCAACAATTTACATGTTCTGCTGTACTCTTTTTTTGGATTATAGCCCCACAAACAACATCTCATGTTGGCTGTCAGGACTGCAAAGTATCTACAGCCAGAGGACTGCTATCTATCACATAAAGAACTGAGTCATGTTTGAAGAGCTGTACAACCCAGCGTTCATGTTTAGCTTACAGTAGAGTTTATGTCACAGTCGTTATGCTGTGAGGAGGTTTTTCAACATAAGAACACAGAGACAGCAGGGGCCATAAATGCAGATGTAAACTCAGGTGTATTTTTCCTATTTCCTACCATCAGTCAATGAAGACCCCCTGAACTTCAGTGAGCCAGAGCCACATACCTGAACCTGTCTGTGGACTGTGGATAAGAATACGCACGTGTAGGACATGTGTCTCGAGGCAGTGCCAAAAGCTTGGCTGGTGTGGTGCTATGAAGGCCAAGCACCAAGTGTTGCTCCTAAGAAGACTGTGGTAATATATATTCAGCTTTGAGACACACTGAATCTCTCAACTCTCCTGCCACAGGACCCTAGCTCCTACTTGGTGGTGCCAGCACAGGTTTTCATTACACACCACTGCAGGTATTTCATTGTGGAAGCCCCTTGCCAGGCCTTCTAAATGGCAATTGCATCTGGCAGTGCAACAGAACCTTTTACCTCGGTCTTGGTGGCTCAACAGTGAGGTATATTTTTTGTGATTTGAACATGCAATCATGGAAAACGTGCAAGCATGCCTCTGTGCAACCACCTCTGTAGACAACCAATTTCCTTCTGCTAAATCACTTAGGATACTGATAGCTCCAGTGCCTTTGTGTTGATCTAGCTCTTGAGACGCAAGTCAGTGAAAGAGATATCCATACCACAAATGCTGGGTATATTAGACTGTTTATGATTTGGACTTGCTTTTGGCCACACCGTCGTGTTAATATTTCCGACAAAAGTTTCTCAGCAGGCCAAAAGACCTTAACGAATGTGACAACTGCCTCACTCTCGAATAGCCCCATGCCTTTATGGTGATTAACATCTATGACAATACCATCTTGGATGATATTACAAAGTGAACTACAGGCTGTGCAGTGAAGAGTAAAACTGTAATCTGACGGGTTTGAGAAGGTTACAGCGTTAGATAATGTCTTCAAATCTCTGTGGTCAGTCAAGGGGCTCATTAATGTAGATGTGAAACCTTCTCAATGGCCAGGTTGCCTCCAACACGTCATGTCTGAGGCTTAGAGACTATTTCATAGTGGCTGTTTGCTGGAATTCAGCCTGCAGCCGCAAAGCAATACTGGGTTCAATGTTTTTCCATTTTGTGGTTCCTATATAAATTGGACCTTTATAAAAACACAACACTAGTTGTCTCCCACAACAACATCAGGAGAGGCTATGGATCGGTCTCATGTGGTATCTCACACCTGATCGTATTTTGACAAAGTTAGGGAAATGATGCATCTCACCTCTGCGTTCTAGCATTTTTAAAAGTACAATGATTGGCCCAAGGGGAGCGCTACAATTACAGGTCAAAATAAAATAATAAATGAGATATTTACCAGTCACACAAATACATTTCCCACAGTGATGGCTCCCCTTCAGTTATTCCTGTCCTATACAATAAGCAACCACAAGGTGACATATTTTTTGCTGATTGGCCCAGAGTGGCAGTGCATCATTAATGGAGGACAACATGTTTACTGTTGCCTTGTTTAGTTGAGACATCTTCAAATATACCATGAAAAGGAAATATCTTATTATGTTCATGACACCGTCCACTAACTAAATCCCATGATCACAAGAATGTTGATTAATAAAGATTAAAGAAAAACATGATCAACTGTGAGTAAGGAACAAAAAGTTTTTCTAGCCAACCCAGACTATTTATGGATATACAGGTATGGCTGTACTAGTACCTGGCAGATGGTTAATTAATAATTAATATGTGGACTGTTTTAATGGATGACGCAACTTCATCTTCATCATATGTTTACATGTTCATTGCTCCTGGTAGAGGAATACAAAGGTGTTTTACAGACTGGCTGATTTTCAGCATCATCAGCATTATACCTCATGATTTGCCCAGCCCAACAGTTCAGTACATGTTTTGTAAGTGGGATCAATTTCAGGGGTGTAAGTAATAAGGGGAGTAGATGACTGCCATAAACACACTGTAAAAAATATCCCAGCCATCAACTCCAAAATCGTTTGTTGTCTATCAAGAAGGCTTGATCGTAAACACATATAACAGGGGGAAGTAAATGTGGGACAGATAACCACAGAAGCTTAACTCCTCTTTTACAGGGAGATTTTCCGTGGCTTAAGAGGCTTTTCACAGTGAAATCATGTAATTTTATCATGTAAATGCCCTTGGCACACATCTTGCTTCTCAAGAGGGAAGACTCATTATGAGTGGCTTCTGAGAGTTTCTAATGAGATGTCTGGAGGAGCAAGTTACATAACAATTAGGTTTTCTGTGTACTTTGGGTGTCCTTAGAGGATAATGTTTTCGAAGGTTGTCATGGATTGTGTAATGATTGATATGGTGGCAATTCGTGCCTCCACTGGCACATTTGCATTGTGCGACATCATCAATATTGTGTTTATGTTTGATCATCACCTTCAAGACACAAACTGAAAATGTAAGCGTGTCCACTAGCCACTTCCATTTAAAACCGGTCACCTCAGTTCTGTTGGAATTATTAATTTTAGTTTTTTCTACCCTTGATGCTGCTGGAAGTTCTAGGTAGTTTTTCTACATCTGACATTTCATTGAAAATCCAAATGTTTTGCTCTCTCTTTGATTTGTCTCGCCCTATTCTCACCACTCACTTCTTTCTTACTTTCTTTCACTCCTTTTATCACAATAGATAATATATATTTATATCACCATGAGACAAATAATCACTTGTATAAACAAAATAATAGAATACAATTATATTTATTCTATATAGTTTAAATCAATCTGACACACATTAAGGGAACAAAACAGTAATTTAATATTATAGTGTGACAGTTTTTCTGTGTTTTTACCTACTAATGGTTCAGTGTATTGAAATAGAAGATCTTTTCCCAAGTAGCTCTCAAACCTCAAAACTGTCACCAGTGGAAAAGGACAAACTTCACAGACATCAGAACAAAAATGATGTAAAGCAGGCCTGTATAATATTAGTTTCATACTAAATGGACCACTGTATCTGTCTTCATATTGCCTAGCGACACAAGCACAACAGTGTCTGTCTGTGAAAAGGAGTATATTTTATTTGAATATCCACATTAATCAAACTGGGAGCAAATTTTGAAGAAAGAAAACACTCGGTCAAAGCTGAAGTTTAAATAATGAACCCTGGCCCTGGAATCTGCCTTTATGCGACACTGAACACGAGTAAAGGAATAAATGAAAAGCTTTTATTGAATTCAGAATTTGCAACCTGCCATGGTGATTGCCTAGGAAAATATTTTTTTGCACATAAAATAAAAGTGTTGTATTACAGAAATGCCTCCAAGGCACGTGTTACTCAATACTCCACATGAAATATTCACCTTGCAAAGCCAAAAGTCCATATTACCTCTTTTCAGTAGCAGAAGACATAATCCTCAGAGGATCAGACATTGATTTCTGAGACCGATCATAGCTATTAATTGACCAAAATGTGACTGTAGTAGGTTTTCCAGATTGTTGAATAGAGATCCTGGTTGAATCCTGGTTATTAGAAGCTAGACGGGTGAGTAGGCAGGGGAAATGACGTGGAACTGTGAAGGTGTATACTGCCACCCAAAGGGACGAATGACTCATGAAAAAGGTATTTGCATCTAAGGATGCATTGTAGCAAGTGGAGATATTATACATCACAAATGGGGCATGCACACTGTGCAGTAGATAAATTATGTTTATAAGCTAATGTGCAAGCTATTAATGCTATTTTATGAAATCTGACCACTTTAACTGGGATCTTATCCACTGTGTAATTACATTTTAGCAGGAATTCAAAGCCATCTACTTTACTTAAAAGGTACTTAGGAAATGTTTTCCAAAATTGTCTTGGTTCTGTAAATACTCAGTGAGCCAATTCATTTTGAAAGCATTGTTTAGTGTCTCAAAATCTAAAATGTCTAAACCTCCGTTTTGTCTTTGTGCTACGGAGGATATTGTTTTAAATAACGGGGTTTATTCCTCCAAATGAAATTAACCAGCAATATATTAAGTTCTTTAGTTACTTTGTTCAGTATATCTAATGATAAATACACTTATACTGACCCATCTGTTGCAACAGTTCTCTTAATATCCTGTTTTGTTTTATCAGTAATTGGACCAAAATTCAGTTTTCAGCTGATCACTCATTTACTGCTTTAGTCATCAACAGCATCTTGTACATCATTTAAAATCAGAGAGGGAGAAATAGGATGTTTTTTTAAATATTTTATAGAATTATTGGGAAAATGTGTTTTATTTGCCCACAAATAGCATGTCGGCCTTCAGATAGCATATCCACTTTGACATTTACAAGTGTCCCACACACCAGGCATTAAAAACCACAGCATCTTTAAAGTTAAGGCGTATCACACTACTAGGATTCATTTTTCCTTAATGCTCCCTCCATGGAACTATAATTATAACATATAAAATCTTCCATTTACGTAGATCCATTGTAAACACAAGGTAATGTTCCATCTGAAACAACAGCTTTTGCAGTCCAATCATATTTGTGATGAATTAATACTTGAACCATTACTACCGTTATGAACGAGTCATTTGCATCGCTCGTTGACTCATGGGAGTCATTTGATTTTCAGACTTTCCTTCAACAAATTATAAAAATACAGAGGGTCCAATACCATACATGGTCTTCTTGAACGTTCTTCACGATTTTTCGGGGAGGTTGAATGGTATAGTCATCTGGACAAATGGAATAATTATTTGCGCTGTCTTTTCTGTCTGTCTGGACCTGTGGCTTGTGCATATAAGCAGGTATGACTAAATGGTATCTGTGGCGGGAATGTTGTGGCTAACCACAGCTATGACAGGAAGGAGGAGACTTCACATAAACAGCGTCCCCTTGTTTTAATCCAACTTTCTATATTCTAAACAAAGCAGCTTTTATGCTGTATATATGATGTCAGTTTTATCACAGGCTCATCTCACAGCACCGAGTCACCCGTCTGACTCTCTGCTGACTGTCGGGGTTCACGGCAGCACACCGGACTCCCCTCCGATTCACAAATAGCAACCTGCAAGTTTGTCAGTCTGGAAAACAGAACAGCGACATTTCAGTAGCTTCTGGAGACTTCATTTCAACATGTCATTAACTTCTTTTTATTTTTCTAATCATTCATTTCAAGTTGACCTCCACTCAAGTCTATTTGTGACAAAGTGATGTCAGTTACTATGCAAATTGTCTGGAGGAACAGTGTAGACCAGTCTCTGAGGACCCACCGGAGACTAAAAGTGAATTATAGCGCTTTTTGCTCATTTATCATAGCTAAGGGTTCAAACTTCAGCTGGAAAGACTTTTCACATTGTGGCCAGGATTCTTCTCAAGAACAAACACCCTGCCAACAAGTACAGCCACAGCTGGAGAGGAAAATAAAGCCTCTTTCTTCAACAGAAAATCTGCTGCGTTGACTCGCTGTTACGTTTTGCTACATTGGTATCTGAAATGGGTACACAGTTCGACAAATTTCCTGTAAAGAGTGAATGGACACAGTGTTAAGTACTGTGGCGCGTCCCACCTTTAAAGATTTACCTCAATAGTATGCATGGGTGACACTTTACAGCGGCCTTATTCCAGCGTAATAACTGGGTATTAACCTAACCTGATACACAACACAATAATCCTATGCTAGTAATTAATGAGAACTGTAATTGTGTTGGTAATTATAAATACCTTATGTATGGGGGAGATTTCCATTAAGTACCTCCAGTATTATATTCTATATCAAAGTGTTACCTACACATGAAATGTTTTTGGGCTTACTATGGTTGGTACTTTTGTTTGAAATTGACAAACAGGGTTTTCAGCAATGAGCTAGATTACTTTAAGTCAGAAACATAATCTGATTACTGATTAATTTACTATTCTGCCATAAAATATCAAGTTCAATGGATAATTGGTTAAAATATACAAAGTGTAATGGAAAGTGTTATTAGGCTCATCTGTTATATCAAGATGTGTAAGAAGATGTTTTTGCCTAATATCCCTTTTTTCAGGCTTTTTCACAAACGTTTACGCATGGCAGCTTTTTGTAATCCGATTATTATTAGTAGTCTATTACTCAACAATCGTGTTGGTGCTAACGCTCACACTGTGGAACACTGTGTACTCCTGACGATCTCCCATACAGGGGTTTTAATAAGTGACTGGGCTTGAAGAAAAGCAATTCCAGTAATCAATAAAAGGCCGGCCTCACTCCCCCTTTCATCACACATTCGCACTTCCTTTGGCGAATTCCAAAAGAGTGACTTATCGAATAAAAAGATGAAACATGTTTTCACTGATTGGCTGCTGTATAACGCTACTTCCTGTCTGGGAACAAAATCGGACATTTATCTTCTCTATCCAAGCTTAACTCTGATCCCTGGCTGCATATTAGCTGTTGAATATTTCATATTGCACGTCCAGGGCTAGACAGATTTCTCCAAAAACGTCATGTGGACGGATCGCAAATTATCCAACGATGTGATCAGTGGAAGTTATCCGTCACTAATAGCTGATTTTGTAATATTTTTCTTATTTAGTAGGAGTGTTTCTGCTGGAGGCCTGGTATGACACAAAGTTTGACAATTCTGTTTCATAATTTGAATTTTCACAAATACATGTAGGAAAAATAAACCACAGTCTGACATCTCAACCTCATCTATCTTCCATTTCATTTCTTGGACTGACCTACAGAGAGCTTTAAAAATCTCTCAATCTTTTGTTCCTTTAGGTGTTTATTATTTTCCTACCAGTTTCAAAAGTAAGGTGCTTCATATATTTGTGTTGTGTTGGGCTGCACTTGATCTCTCGTTTTGTGTGCTGCTCTTTCAAACTGTGTGATGTATTATGTCAACCTCTGAAATGTGTGTTAATTCTTCAAGTAGTAATCTGAGATGTAACTGATCTCCAAACAGATCACACAGTCTTTGAAGTACCCTGGGCTGATTACTGTTATTTTATTTATGGCCTCTGCCTATTCCAAGGAATTACATTTAATTACTACTACTGATGTACTACACATTTCAAGCTGAGATTCTCAGGCCAAATCTTAATGACTGTTGTAAATAAGATGTTTCCCAGAAAACAAGCTGAATCTGATGCAAGCCTCTAAAAATGTAGATACTTGATTGCTTTATTTTCCTTACTAACAATAACCTACTCCTCCTTCTCATTTCTCATCACTGCATAGCAACCACTGCTTATCTTTGCCTATCAACATACTTGTGGCTATGTTCTCATATGGCTAACTAGTCACAGATGACAATGTGTGATAAACTATGCAACTGCATGGGAACATTTTTATTTGCTTCACACATTCTTTTCACGTGTACAAAACAGTGACCGTTTCCATAAAACCTGTTGGCATTTTACAATAAAATAATGATTATTTATTATCCTCTCTCATTTCTGGAATCAACGTCACAATTGTTTGATATCAATTATCATTAAATGACAAATCACATTGACGCGCATCAATCAGGTGCCAAGCGCTGACGAATTTACGAAAAAATACGTTTTGACCATAACACATAATGAAAACCTGCCCTTCGATTTCTGAAAACCTCTGAGTCATTGGCGATTTCTGTAAACCCATCAGCAGATAATCACATACACACAGGGCCTCTTCAGGCGTAACTAGCTGAGGGGAAAATATTCAAGGACCTTTGTTCTTTCAAGAAGTATGATGCTATGAAACTTTGATATTTGATATTTGACTGCACAGGTCAAACTCAAACTTCATTCATTTATTATTGTTACCAGTGTTGAAACTCAAAATCAGACATGTGTGTTTGTTTTTTGTTTGAGTGGTTACACAGGGCTTAATAATTCATGGGCGACAACAATAGTGGTCTGTTTGTTCCTTTGCTGGATTAACGAACAGTGGATTGTTCTTTTTTGACATTCCAGCCGCCTCCGCTGACAAATCCTGCATTCCTGGTTCCTGGTTCAAGGTTCAAGCTGGTGCGTTAGCTTGCAGATTTACCCATTGCCAAGCCTGTTATGTAATTTAGGTCTGCTGTTCCTACTCTATTCTGAGGCTTTTACAGTGGCTGTCCCTCTTAGAGCAGGACAAAATATGAGGACTCTGACTTCCATATAAGGGCAACGCTACCACAGGACTTCCCATAATCTCCTGAGAACACGCTCCCAGGCAGGAAGGGTATGTACCTGGAAAACTGATGACTCACATTTTCCTGCTGTCTCCTGTCTTCTTCTCTGTGTTTTCTGACTCTGTAATATTTGTGTTTGTACCTGTTCGTTTGCATTAGTGAGTTTGGATGAACAATTATGTGTGTGTGTATGTGTGTGTGTGTGTGTGTGTGTGTGTGTGTGTGTGTGCGTGTGTGCTCATTGTGTGAAAAGCAATCTTTTTTTATGGGTAGTGTGTGTGCTGCATTATTTCACTGTGGCAGTCTGTGAGAACTGCTAGCCTGTAATTTGTTTATCTTGGGAGGTCCTGATGTCATGCGATTTTGTTCTCACTGGATGTATTTATTTATAGATTGTTGTTATAATTAAGTGTTATTCACAGTGGTGGGTAGAGATGTGCTACTGAGCCTCAGTGACATTTCAGTGCATTGTCTAATAATGATTGAGTTATGTGTGTTTACGAAGTGACCTCCCCCACTAGTGGAAAGAGCTTAATCCACAAGGAGATGTCCGTAATCACAGGCTCGCTCTGGCTGATTCA